>CM061920.1:34398107-34628710 GCA_031002005.1 Vandiemenella viatica | reverse complement strand
TTGCAGTATCCGGTTTCGGTTCCAACTCGCGCTCCTTGTAGCGTCGAAAATTACTTTGCAATACTGACTTCTTCGTACAGTTTCTGGCTTTGCATTTACCCTCTGCGGCTGCTACACATAAGAAATGTTTTTTACAGCGAAAGAGAATATTTGTCCCTTTGCCGTACTAATAGGAAAATACTTTCCCAATATTTCTGCTATCATCGATCACTGATTTTACGTAATCTACCCCAGAATCTGACACCATTTTATGCGGCTGTAGTAACTGAGCGGCAGTCACCACGGCCAAAGTTTGGATTCGCCTCTGATCAACCACTCCTCGATTAGCTTTCGAAGATATGTGGCCATAAGATCAGAGTGACTACGTTCTGCCCACACTTATAGCTAGTAATGAGCAGGAATCAGCGATACAAATGAAAACATGTAGTTGAAAGAATTGAGTGACTTTAATACTTCCGTAAAAATGGGCACATAGACTTACAATTGAAATAAATGAAAAATACTGCATAAACTAGCTCTCATAAAAGGCATCTCTTACTAATAAAATCCTGCCACTCGGGATATTCTTTCTCAGCCAACCAGAGGGTATAACTTGCATTAGCCATTACCTAATAAAATCTGCATGCCGTATGGCGACGTGGTCCATCCTTTGAATCGGCGAATAGACTGCCCCTGGAGGCTGCTCCCGACTGCGCTCTCCAGAGTAGAAACGTGGTGGGGAGAAGTCATGTGACCTAGTCCTATTCGTCCAAAATCCCTTGCTAAGGGCTTTCTGGGTTACCCTGGTAGGGGGACTGCTTCCCACGGGAAGTGACTTTGCCCAACCTTGAGCTCTGCTTCGTTGGGTGGAATTACATTACATAGCTGCAGCTTGAGAAAAATTATCCCGAACGAAAGTTAGAACATATTATAGCTAAAATCTCTCAATATAGCTACATCGGGCATCGCATTCGGTAGGACACGGGTTCGAATCCCCGTCCAGCCATCCAGTATTCGATTTCCCATGGCTTCCTAAAATCACTCCGGGAGAATTCCGGAATGGTTCCTTCAAAAGGCCATGGCCGAATTTCTTCTCATTCCTTGCCCCCTGTTCTTCCCCACCCCTAATAACCCCGACGTCGATAAGATGCAAAGCGGTAAGGGGGAAAAAATACAAGGGTGGTCACAGGAAACAATAGAATTAGACTCGCAAATTGACTAATGCTCTTTAGAAACAGACAGAGCCTTCCTCAGAGAGAAGTTAATACTTCATTCCCAGTAAGTCAGTTGTTAGAAAATGTAGAGTGAGGTAGATGGTGTAATAACTGCCAGATTTTTTTTTTTTTTTTTTTTTTTTTTTAATAATAAGAAGAAGCGTATAGTTTTCGTTGCTGGGAGAGCTGATTCTATTGTGGAACTATCTAACTTGAGGTCTGTATGATAAATGTATTTTTTGTATGTGAAATGTATACTTTGTGAGGCACAGATTGGTGATCATCCCATTTTTTTAATAATAAAAAGCGTATAGGTTTCGTTGCTGGGAAAACTGATTCTATTTGTGGAACTATCTGACTTGAGTTCTGTGAGATAAATGTATTTTTTTTTTTTTTTGTGAAATGTGTAGTTTGTTAGGCAGAGATTGGTGATCATCCCCACATTTCCTTAGAAACCGCAAACACTGTACAGTACCTCCCCGAGCCAGCGTGATGGTGCTTTAACGAGCGCAGTTACAGCAACATGTTCGTTATATGTGGGTGTTTATCTTGACAAAAATGTGACATTCTTCAAGATGTAATAGTTCAATTTTACAAGTATTTCAACAGGTAGTGCGCGGTATCCATTAGTTGGAACTGTATCTGTACTCAGATTATGGCCCGAGCACTGTCTTCCCCGCTTCCAGACGCCTCTGTAAGCTGAAGCAATACGAGCCCGCACGTGCAAAGTTTCTGCTCGTTCTTTCTCTTCCTCCCCGAACGGACAACCGAAAAGAGACGCACCGCTACGGACGGGAGAAAGAGACACTGCGGCTGGAGGCGGTGGGTAAAAACATTGCGCTCAAATATTCATAAGCAATAATGCAGATGTGTGCAAGCTGCAACTACTTTGCGTCCCGCCTGTTATTAATTTGCCGGGCCCGCGAGCTGCGGTCTGCTCAATGTTTCATGCGCAGGTCGCGTCAGCAGAGCTACGAATTAGAGCTCCCGCGTCCGCCGTCCCTGCTCCTTTTTTATTATCTCTTCTCCTTTCCTCTTTCCTTCCTTCCCCCCTTTCTGGCGTCCCGTGAGTATTTCAGTAATTACACCCCGGACCGGAATGTCAAACTGTTTTAGCTCACGAAAGCGTGCTGCTACCTGCGACCTCGAGGTCTCCAGCTCGTTTTGTTTTCGACTCCTCAACTCCAGCATCAGAGAAGGCAGAGTCCAGCCAGTCCCGGCAGTGTACGGGCTCACATGCTGATCTAGCACTGTAACCGTTCAAATCCAGCCTGAGGAATGGGTGGTTTTAATTAAGTACTGTGTTCGTCTTTTATCGCCGTCACAATAGAGGAAAACATTATACAACAGTTAGAATAGGTATCTACATTGGAGCTTGGTAAATTAATAGGTATTTGGTTACTTGAAATAACAACTCTGACGGATCACTTTCCACTTATGTTTTTTTTTTTCGTGCGCTCTGTAATAACATTACACAACAAGGCATTGTCTCGATCCAAAGATACTAAGTGCAAACATACGCAAATGTTCCAGCGATTAAGCTCACACACTAGTGACTGACAACTCCCTCTGCTCGCCATCTTTGCGCGCTTAAAAAAACGCTTTAGAAATATTCAGAATAATCCAAAGACTTCCGACTGACGTTTCTCGAATTCTAACAATACTTTAACAATTAAATCAATACAAAAATAATTACAAATTATACAAAATCACTGACAATCATTAGAAATTACCATGAAATGAAATTTAATACTGTTTACAAACATTTACACATAAAATTATCAACATAAACTAATCCAAGCCGTCGCAAATTGTCCTCCAAACATCGTATTTCACGTCAATACTTACAATCACAAACTTTTCATTAATGTTTCATGCACAATACTGCCTTCGAACATATTACATAGGATTCACATACTTTCTCCTCATAAAGCAATGTTCATTTGCACAAATTCACAATTAATTAAACGAAAAATATACAAAAACATAATTAAACAACTCACGGCTTGTCATACATAATTCTCAAAACAACATTTCATTAAAGGGCTGATTTTGAGGGCTGTTATATAATAGTTGCAGATCACAAAAGCATAAAAAAAAAAACAACATTGATACCGTCGGAGTAACAGACTATTCTTTGCAGCGGCTAAAAGGAACGGTTTAATGTGTAATGCTTTTCTTTCGGCACTCTCTATGTAAAACTAGTAACCGGACATTCGACAGGTCTTTCTAAGATTATTTCCTGATGATTTCTATCCTGACACTGAGCAGTAATTTTCAGCAGCCCACATTCTCAGTGAATAAGCACTCCGCCGAGCGTGGTGAGCGGTGACGCTCTGGTCTCGCATTCTGGAGACAGGGCGCTCAAATCCTCTTCCGGCCAATCTCATTGAAGTTTGTATGGTGCCCGATATCGCTCCAGACGAATGCTAGAAGCGTTCCTTCAAATGGCCTTCGTGGAGTTTTGGATGCATGACCTTTAATCCTTTTGCGCCTCTAATGCCTCGACATAAGGAATCTTAAAATCTGAAAAAAAATATGGGCTATGGTAACACAGAGGTGAGATAGTGATATTAATATTGCCCTAAGAACTGCTTAAGAATGACTGAAGACTTTTGATGAGTTGAAATACTAAATTTAAAATTCTTATAAAAAGTGTTAAATGTATTGATGATTTTAGTTTTCATCCGATTATTTTTGGAAGCCTTTCCATGAGAGGTAGATGATATCCTAGAGTTTATTTATAAACGTTTCTCGGGAAACAAACCGAGTAACATTATTATTGTTGTACAATATTTCGGCGCCTTTTACTCCGTCGCCATCTTCAGGTGCAGTTGTAAGTCTTGAAGTCTGCCTTGTTTTCAAACAACACGCTCAAGGCTGACTTCAAGGAAGACGTCAAGACTTACAACTGCACCTGAAGATGGCGACGGGAGCATAAAGTCGCCGAAATATTGTGCATCAATAATAATGTTACTCGTTTTGTTTCCCGAAAAACGTTTATAAATAAACAACGCCGAGGAAAATTGCATTTATTTATGCTAGAGTTACTGTAAACATTGGTAGTTCTATGATAAAAAGTGTCTTCTGAGAATAATAATTTCAACGTTAACTGTCTTGAAAACGCTTATGGCCAAATAGTTGGTTAAGTGAACCGGTAATACGTTAAAGGAAATTTGGTTGATTTCTTGTAGTTGCTACACATCCCACTCTTAATATGCATTGCTGCGCGAGCAACAACTTTCATAATTACCTTACAACAGAATGGCATGTTTATTTTCTACATAGGAAGAAACGTTTCCCACAGTCTCCATATATCAATAATTAAGTCATTTCAGCAGATGAACACATCGTTGCATTGAAATTACTGGCTGATTGCAAGATCTTTTACAAGCTAGACATACGACTTGAATAGCATTAATACCATAGAGTGCATGCAAGGCTAGCAATGAACATTTGCTGAAGTGACAAGAAGAAGAACAATGTGACAGCGTTTCTTGGTTTTGTTATTGGGCAGCTGCTGTTTCTCTGGTAATGATTTTATTAGTCATGCTATGAGATAATTGAAAGGCAGTGTGGAACGCTACGAGAAAGCTTCCAAGGCGAACAACTGGTAGCAGTCGCAGTGCACAAAGCAAATAGCGGCTACCGAGGTCACGTGATGTCTCACCTGACCACCCGCGTCTGAGTAATCTGCTGGCCAAGGAATATCACTGAGGGTGACAGTCACTTTTAAAGACCTTTAACCCGATCTCTCATAAAACTTCCTGTATGTACATCAGAACGCTTCCATGATTAGGAATTCATGTTCAACAGTAGGTCCCCTATACCCGGTATGCTCACCGGGTTAAGATAGATGGATACGGCAGAAATGATTAATGCAACAAGTAATAAACTCTGTGACCAGGTCATTAAGACTACACGAGTTTATTGGTTGTGTACATAGAGGAGCTGCTGCTATTTGAATATGTGAAGTAATGGTTGAGGCCTGATGCCTACTTGTTCACTTATTATTATTACACGTCTTCTAACAGGGTGGTCTGACAAGATCTCGGCCTCGATTGTAGATGGAGGTGGTATGCAAAGAAATTGCCTTAAGGACGATTCAGAAAGATGGGTGGCCGAAAACCACAGTACAGGCAGTCTAAGAAGAATAGATTAAGAGAAACAAGTGGCATGCAGATAATGAACAAGAAATCGCTGAAAAACAGGATAGAAAATTCAAGGTTAAAGTTGTCTGGGTACGTGGAGAGAACGGGAGAGGAGAGGACATAAAGGAAGATTTGGAGCACAAAATGCCAGGAGGTTTGATGATTATCTCGATGACCCAAGATTGGTAAATGCTCAGTGTTGTCTCTCTTACACCACCTGTTCTCGAACATGTAAGCCGTGCCATGAAGTCTTCACGGGTGTACCGCCTGATAGTGTTTGTAATCATACGCCGGCCGGTCTCCGTTCTTACAGCTAACCCGTGTTAGGCACCGGATACCAACCCGGTGTCGCAACCACCTCAGCCAACAGACTGGGCTGCAATGCCTAGTATTCACCATTTAAATTTAATTTAATTTAATAGCAATGGAGCGCACGCTCCGGTGGCAATTTCCCTACACACCTTTCCCCCTTTTCCTGCACCCACCTACATTTGCAGTCTACAAATTTCTACTTTAAGTTCTTTCGAAGTTTTTGGTAAATTATTCATCATTTCTCTTGTTAACTTATTCCAATCCCTGACTCCCTTACCTAAAAAGGAGAATCTTCCTACACCCTTGTGTCTGAAATCTAGTGTCATCTTGTGGTCTCTTCCGTGTGTTACTTTTAATTCTTACACCAATATCTTTCCATGCCTCATCACCAATATACGACTTGTACACTCCCATGAACCTCTTCACTCTCCTCCTGTCTTCCAATGAATCTCATTCCAGCTCTTTTATCATATCGTTTACTGATTGCGTTTTGTGGTAATTTCGAGAAACAAATCAAAAGTAACTCAGTCCACAACCCAAAGGTTGGTTGGATCCTCCCGAAGAAGGCACGGATGTGAAGCATCACTTTGTCTTCAATGGGTGAAAGCATCATAGTTCCTGTAGGTCGCCATGTAAAGCCGCGTTCCCACGATCTCTTATAACGGAGGCGGGACGGGACGGGACCTCATTAGCCGAAGTGTAGGGGTAAGCGCGCGCTGCAGGTTAACCCTCGCTTACCTGGCCGCCACCTCCCCACCACTTTGCCTAGTGTCGTTTGGCACAGAGCACATTACAGCAACAGAAGGGATGCGCACCGCTGCTACAAACCGATGACAACAGCGCACCTCTACACACGCCTGTGATGTTTACCGACACAGAGTGGGTAGCTGCGTCTCATCTCCGCTAGCAAAGGTGGCCCTGTTCCCATGGCGTGTGGTTGAGTATTCGTCCCGTCCCGTCTCGCCTTCGTTACAAGAGATCGTGGGAACGCGGCTTAAGGAGATATCTTGAGTGTTGGGATGTAATGTTTGGTAGCTGGGTGTGCTTCCAGCCTTATACTTGTTGCTAACCGACGCAAGTTCTCGTTACTCCACCATAGACTTCTGTACCTTGTTACTACTTGAAGACTTAAGAGAGATGATATAAATAATTTGGACCGCGGAAGGAACGTACTGGTATAATGCTGGAAGCACAGGGTAGGATTTCTCACAGATTCGAAAGTCAATAATGATCGCCACCCCTGATTCGGGAAATTCATTAGGATTACTCATGCTATTGTTTGTCACTATAAGGTTGCTACCAAAGAGTGATCACCAGATTCTAAAGTTTCATGTTTAAACTGTTTATTTCAAAGCACAAATACCCAGGGCGGTAACAGTTCCGCATTACAATGAAAGCTTAAAACATCTAACTTCGACTCGAAGAATGCAGGTTTGCAGTCATAAAACTCGGCGCCCTAAATAGCACACGTTGATCTGATCGGGTGCACGAATTCGACAGTCCTTTGCAGCTTACGTTACTGCTAGGCGAAAACGCCCGCGACCCGCAAAACACTGCACATGGGCCACTACCACGCGAAGGCACGTCACCTTTTTTTTTACTGCCTGGAAGTTACTGCACTCTCAATATGGCTTTCTATCGTCTTGTTCGTCTTGCACCCAATCGTACATCATCTCGGTCGTCACATGACCTAATCGACCAATCAGGACCTAGTACACCAGAGATTACGTCTTGGTGTAGCTTGACCACTCTTTTTTTTCTCCATTTAACCTTGAAGTTCGCTGTTCCGTCTTACATCTACATCTATCTATCTACATATATACTCTGCAATTCACAAAATTGTGGGTGGCAGAGGGTGCTCAGCATCAAAGCTAATCTCTTTGCTGTGCATTCCAGTCCCTAATGGTAAGAGGAAAAAAAGAATTCATATAAGAATCAGTCCGGCACCTTATTTCTCTAATTTTATCTTTCCTGTCCTTCCGACTCAAATAGGTTGGTGGAAGAAGTATTTCACTACACTCAAAAGTGAAAGTGGGAGTACGCATGTTTACCAATAAGTTTAAACGAAACGTGTGTCATCTATCTACCAGAGACTCCCAGCCTAGTCTACTAATCAGTTCTGTGACGCTTTCATAAGAACTGTAGCAAGCGGTCAGAATCGAGCGGCTCTTCTCTGTTCTTTCTCTATACTTTCGATCAACCCCTTACGAAACGGGTCCAAAATGGCACAACAATAATCCAAATGTGGACGCACAAGAGATTTGTACGCTATCTCCTTTGTTTGTTCATTACAATTTTTCAAGATTCGACCTATGAATCGCAGCCTAGAATTTGCTCTACCTACTAACGAATTTCATGTTCCTTTGTACTGTTACTCCCAAATATTTTATAGAATCGACCATATCAATAACTGTATTGTTTAACTCGTATTTCTGAACACTTGGATTCTTTTTGTTAGTTATGCTCATTGTCTTGCACTTTTTACAATTTAGTGTAAGTTGCCACTAAGCGCACCAAGCCAAAATAACATCCAGATCACGCTGAATTTCTAAGTAATCGGCCAAATTTCTTACTTCCCTATAAATAACCGCATCATCAGCAAACAATCTAAAAAGGCTTTTCACTTTGTCTCCGAGATCGTTTATAAAAATTATGAAAAGAAATGGTCCTATTACACTTCCTTGAGGTACACCCGATGTAACATCTAGATTAGAAGAACTTTCTCCTTCAACGACGACATACTGCGACCGACCAGTTAGAAAATCCTTTATCCATTCACAAAGCTGATCCGACATACCAGCTAACATACCCTCTGCCGGCTCGACCCCTGTGCCAAAACAGTTCGCCAAATCTACAGTCTTAACACTCGCGTTACAACCACTCACGTATCCCTCTTTTGATGGCCAAATATTCCACGGCGGCAGACGGTGTGTACTGTAGGTAAACGCGCCTGACGCAAATCCCGTGCTCTGCGAAGAGCCCACGCGGAGGCCGTATAAAATACTGTGCCGTACGGGAACGAGTATCGGGAAATATTCTTGAGCGAGCATTTGCGTAACGTATGGTATACAGCTGGCGGAGGCTTAATTTGCGAGATTGCCTCCGCGCAGAGCAACATACGCGCGCCGAGGGTCTTCAAGAATTTTCCGCCCGCATCGGCCCCTGCGATATCGCGGGCCCGCCCGAGGGGGAGTCAACTTAAGCGGGAATTTGTTGGCAGTTTATTTTCTCGCGGCAGTTTCTGCGGCGCTGGGGGTGGGATGGCGGGGTGCTACGTCGCTGCCTTCAACCAACTGCGTCTCAGTCGCAACACACTCGCAATACTGCTCAAACGTTTTGCCTTCTTAGAACACGACAACCTGATTGGTCCTACCGAAATCGTTTTTAAACAAAGCGGAGCTTAAGATTGTAGTAGGTGACAGAATTTCTTTTCATCAAGAAAGTGTGCTAGAGAAAAATCAAAATATGAAGGAACTTTGGATGCGCAGCAATTTATTGCTACAGGTGTACACAGGTGTACTGCTTTGATGCAATTCTAAAGTCTCCCACCTCTTGATCTCAACATACCCCTTACCAACTATTTCTTATGTTACCAGTTGAAAGATAACGCCAATGCAACTGTTTCATTTATTTATTGATGCGTCGTACGCGTTTCACCTCTCATCGAGGCATCATCAGCGACGAATTATTTACATTTTTTAATACAGTATGCAACTGCGCATCTCCGTTTTCATATACAAAGCATGTTTTGCCTGTATCATATTTACAATAATGTTTGTTGTCATCGTTCCGTCGTAAAACCAGCTGGCACCAACAGACGACGGAACGATGACAACAAACAATATTGTAAATATGATACAGGCAAAACATGCTTTGTATATGAAAACGGAGATGCGCAGCTGCATACTATATTAAAAATGTAAATAATTCGTCGCTGATGATTCCTCGATGAGAGGTGAAACGCGTACGACGCATCAATAAATAAATGAAACAGTTGCATTGGCGTTATCTTTCAACTGGTTATTAATTAAGCAACTGCGGAAACATGGCCTGCAACAACATTGCATTTCTTATGTTATCTGCTTCACGTATTATAATCTTTGTCTTTCTGTGTACTTCCCTCGACCATCCTCTCTGCTTCAATCCATTCCAACCGAGCGTGGTGGTGTAACGGTTAGCGCTCTGGCCTCGCATTCGGGAGGACGGGGGTTCGAATCCCCGTCCGAACATCCAGATTTGGGTTTTCCATGGTTTCCCAAATCACTCCAGGCAAATGCCTGGATGCTTCCTTCAAAAGGCCATGGCCGAATTCCTTCCCATTCCTTCCCATTCCTTGCCCCCCATCCTTTCCCGTCTCTAAAGACCTCGCTGTTAAGAGACGTTAAGCAGTTAAAAAAATCCATTAAAAGATGTCTCAAAATGTGAACCATCATTCCTTCTTTTATATTTGTAAATCTATTCCACAATCTTCTTTCACCGCCCATTGTTTATAAAACACATTTTTTTGATACTCTGTATCTTCAATTTACCTTATTACGTTTCCGCGGCGTCACATTCCAACGGTATCAATTTTCTTTCTTTCAGGGAGTCCTGAACTACAAGAATTGTGTTTAATACTAAAAATTTTAGATTTTTTTGTTATCTTTGGGTGAATGTTTGGAATTATGATGTTGTTATTATTCAGAAAGGTTCTTTCCGCTAGTGCTACTCTGTTTTTGACAGTGTCCTCACTTCCGTCATAGCTTACAATTTTATTTCCTAAATAACGTAGTCCTCTTATTTATTTTTATCTAATCTCATCCTTTTCTCCTACTTTGGTTTACATTTGATCCATTTTCTTCTCCCAGTATTTTTTCAGTAATTCTTCAATATCCTCACTTTGTTGTTTTTTTGTTTTGTTATTATTATTCCCTTGGTCCATTTAGAGATTGCTTATCGATGGGGAGAAATGATAGTCTTGTTTCAGTCGCTTTCTAACTGATGTTTCCGTATCATGATTCTCTACTTAATTGTAACGACCTGATTCTGTCTCTTGTCTACACACACGTATCTGTGAGGTGCTGTGTGTGTCCATTCCTCTGATACCATCTCACGCAAAAAGCTACCGAACGATTCGGATAAGTTTTCCACAATTCGAAGTCTTATGGTCTAGTTTTAAATCTAGGATATATTTTATCATTCTACGTGACAGCGATGACGGAGCAAGAAATGATCATATGTTCGCAATCAGGACAGACAGGCTAACAGATCACACTGCATCTAAAGCAAACGCCCCTTTCTTAACCTCAGAGCATATTACACCACAGACAAATACTTCACACATTGGAATCTATTAATATTCTATTCTTATAAATAATTTCGGTTATTTATGTGTTCTGAAATACAGTATGTTATAGTACAAGGAAAACACAAATTAAACCACTATATAAATGATTAACTCTGCCATATAATGTGTAGTGAGTGAGTGGTAACGCTCTGTCCTAACATACGGAAGGACGCGGGTTCGAATCCCCGTGCGGCCCAGATTTTGTTTTTCTACAGTTTCCCCATATCACTACAGGCAAATGCTGGGATGATTCCTTATAAAGGCCATTGCTGAATTCCTTTCCACTCCTTGCCCCAGTACTTTCCCGCCTCTAATAACCACGACGTCGACGAAGTCTGAAGCGTAAACCGAGCGTGGTGGTGTAACGGCTAGCGTTCTGGCCTCGCATTCGGGAGGACGGCGGTTCGAATCCCCGACCGGGCATCCAGATTTGGGTTTTCCATGGTTTCCCCAAATCACTCCAGGTGAATGCCGGGATGCTTCGTTCAAAAGGCCATGGCCGAATTCCTTCCCATTCCTTGCCCCCCATCCTTTCCCGTCTCTAAAGACCTAGTTGTTATAGGAGACGTTAAGCAGTTAAAAAAAAACTGAAGCATAAAAAGCATTCACGTCTTAAGTGTTGTAATAATTACATCCAGTATTCAATATCCTCGTCACACCAGGGGCAGATGTTGCCAGCGAGCGGAACAGGCACCAGTACTCTGAAGCACTTCTCGGCTTAACTAAATGCAATTGTTATTAAACAACGTTCATAACACTGATTCTGTAATGTTGTACATTATTCGATTGTAGTTTACATCGCGATACAGTTGTAACGACGTATATGCGTCTGAAATAATTTCAGTAAAATTGCGTCAGTGAACGTAAAGCAAAATAACTCCTAACAACTCACGTTACACCACGTAATAATAAATTTAATCCTGTTCAGGCCGCATAGATCGCGTTAAATGTGGAACTACTTTCATCTACGTGAAGTAATGTGTAACATGACATTCATAAAAACAATTATTATTATTAAAGAAAGAAATACTTATACCCTCTCATGTAACGCCGAATGTTAGTTATCATTCTGACCCCTGCTAAATTTTAATAAAACTTTTGCTAATATTGCTAATCAAAAATTAAAGCTTTTATCTTACATATCTATGGACAAAGAATTTAACGGAAACTTGTACATCGAGCGAATATAAATAAATAAAATCGACTAATAATTAATACATTAATTTAAACGCAGTACACGCTTTTCTTTCAGTGTTTGGCAGTTCATCTCTGCGCGGGTGCTTAAGTAAATAGAACTGTTATAAAATTACACCCATAACTTCGAGTTGTTACTTGCTGCTAATATCTCTATGGCCAATGTAGACCGCAAACCAAGGCCGGGGACGCGTGATGACTAAGCTTAGTCTTTTAATAGCATTCATTTTGCTTGATCTCGATATTTTATAACAGAACTTTAAAATTTTGAACATCCAGTTGCATATAAGATTATCAAAGGCCTTTACTAAGTCCACGAACGCAGTCCTTGCTGAGGCGGGCGCGTAGGCCATCTAGTTACGAGATGTTCCGGCGAGGACGCAGTAAATCAATAGCCGCGCAGCACCGCGAGACGTCCCTGAAATAAATTTCCGAGGAGCAAGCGGTCGCGTGGAACACTTTACATAAAAGGCTGGCCGCCGCTTCCAAAATTCATTACTGCCACCGTAACGGCGGCTGCAGTTAGCCTTTACGGCCGCGGGGCTCGTCTGCGCGACTTGACCCTCTGCTTCCCAGTGGACCAGTCGGAACGGGAGACGAAACATTCCTTCCACTTTGTGGCGAAATGGTAACATTTGGGACCCCATTAAATACTTGAAATAACGCGGTATTAAGCTACAACGATTCCTCTTGCAATATATTCTACCATCATGACTTTACCCCCGTTTCGTAAGGAGTTGATCGAAAGTATAGAGAAAGTACAGAGAAGAGCCGCTCGATTCGTGACCGCTTGCTACAGTCCTTATGAAAGCGTCACAGAACTGATTATTAGACTAGGCTGGGAGTCTCTGGTAGATAGACGACACACGTTTCGTTCAAACTTATTGGTAAACATGCGTACTCCCACTTTCACTTTCGAGTGTAGTGAAATACTTCTTCCACCAACCTATTTGAGTCGGAAGGACAGGAAAGATAAAATTAGAGAAATAAGGTGCCGCACTGATTCTTATATGAATTCTTTTTTCCCTCGTACCATTAGGGACTGGAATGCACGACATAGAGATAAGCTTTGGTGCTGAGCACCCTCTGCCACCCACAATTTTGTGAATTGCAGAGTATATATGTAGATTTTGAGTATCAAGTACAGGAGTTGGAGAGGGTGCAAAAAAGGACTGCCAGATTTGTTTATGGAAATTATCGCAGAATGCAATCAGTAACTGATATGATAAAAGAGCTGGAATGGGATTCATTGCTAGACAGGAGGAGGGTGAAGAGAATCATAGGAGTGTACAAGGCGTATACTGGCGATGAGGCATGGAAAGGTATTGGTGTAGTATGAAAAGTAGTGCATGGAAGGTCAAAGATAACCATGACCACAAGCTGGCACTCGATTTCAGTCACAAGTGTGTGGGAAGATTCTCTGTTTAGGTAATGGTGTCAGGGATTGGAATAAGTTACCAAGGGAAATGATGAATAACTTGCCAAAAACGTTGAAAGAATTTAAAGTTAAAATTTGTAGAGGGAAAATGTAGGTGAGTGCATGAAAGGGGGAAGATGGGTGTGTAGGAAAATTACCACCGGATCGCAATTAAATTAAATTACTGTTAATTCACCTAACTTGATTTCTATCCACTTCACCTTAATTATTTCTGTTAATAGTAATTTATCGGATTTGTTTCCAAAACTTATCTACGTTCATTGGGGAGACAGACCGTATCACTAAAACTAGTAGCAGGTTAGAGAAATCTATTACAAATAATTTCCATTTATTAAAAAAATTCACCTTGCACGATAGCACAATTAAATATCATTCAAGATATTGCACAACTAAACATACAAATTCTTATACACTCGCAAAAGTTCTCTTAAATAATTATTATTCATGAAACTTCAGTGTATTCACGTATGAAAGAGAGATGGAGATAAAACGTTCAGCTCACTGGTCACTTTATGCTGTAGTGTCTTGCTGGCCACAACGTTGCTGTAGGCGACGAGCTCACGCAAAGACCCGAGCACCGCCAACCAAAATATGCTCCCTTTGTTGTGGAGGGTCCTTTTATCAGTTCAAAACCAACGGGAGATGGCTCTAAAGGTACCAACCCTAGCATTTTAACCTGAGAGGTTCATAAACAGTATCTGTGGCTTATGGGAGTTTCTGTAGACAGGTCAGCGATATCCCTTAAGTCTACCAGCTAGCTGCCCTGTTTTTCGTTGTCCACAGTTGACTGACGTCACAGACGCCTTCGCGCCAACTAAATGACTTACCCTGTTTTCAGAAAATTAGTATAATAAAATTACCAATATGCAATTTAACATTAGCAATATGCAATTTAACATTACCAATATACAATTTAAAATCACCAATATTCAATTTAATATTGCAACATGAAATTTAAAATTACCAAAATGCAATTAGCACATGCATTGGCATGTTACACTCTGCTAATGAAAGTAGTGCTAAGCTTGCGCGGGAGAATACAAATAGTATTTTTTTTTTTTTTTTTTTTTATGGCATTTGGCAACGGAGGCCATACAGCCAGCTCGATGTAATTATTATAGCTTTTAAGTGTGTCAAGTCGTGTAAGTCGTCATCCAGTGTGTATATTGTATTTTTCCGATTTATGGACGCCACAGGACGGACAGGACATTCACACAGACACACAACACTTAAAATCCATGCCCGCTGCCGGATTCGAACCGGCGGCCTTCGGCACGCGGAGCTAGGCAAAGAGTGTGTTTGAGAGCTCAGTGGCGGCTGAGAAGATTGCTGGGGGAAGTGCGCGGATGCGTGTATTAATGGCAGCCGGCGATGAACGCCGCGCCAAGTGAAAACTACGGCGTGCGCGGGTAGAATCGGCTACAAGTAGAATATCGCGAGTGATTTTGGAAGCTGAAGCCTGCAAGTGTATTCGTCTGTTAAGGATCGTGTGGACAATATTTTACAAAATAGTTACTGAGTACTTATGAGTGGGCAAGAAAGTTTCGTCATGTTAGCAGTTAATGCAATTTTTCACTTAAGAATCTGTAATCTTTCCGAAATCGAGGTTTCGATATCTAGTTATAATTTTTGTGGAGGAAAATTAGTGGATCTTTGAGTAAGGAATAAATTAACTTGTGAACAGTGTTACTAATTCCAGAATTGAGTGACTTTTATTTGGTAATTGCAGGAAACTCTCTTATGCTCACAGTATCAGAATCCAGTGTGCTACCTCACCTGCCGACATGGCAATAACGAACAAAAGAACATTTAATTTAAGGACTCATTAAAAACAAATCTACATACACCCAGTAAACAAAAAAAAAAACTGTAAATATCTTCTTACATGGTTCGAACGTCGATTAGACTGTGTTGCACTATTAAAGTAAATTTCTTAAGTGGCTTCGGTGGCAAGAACTGAATGTGTAATAGAATAAAGTTTTGGTGATCTTATTGTAGCTAGTTATTAATTAATTAATATTTATTTTATTGAATATTTAATTAATTATGGAAAAGGTGTGAATTTATAAAGCATAGCTGAACGAGCTAGACATTGGTCATAACCTGACAAATTTATTTTGTAAAAGAACATATGGCCAACAAACAAAGGTGTATTTCACGTTGGCTATATTCGTAAACAATCAAAAATTCAAAATAACCCCTTGACCTACAACAAAGGCCGTAAAGTGCTAAAAATAAAATAAAACATTACATTTGAATTTTAATATGACTTTTAAAATAATTATCACCTACTAACAGTCATAAGGGACATTAAATGCGTACAATGCAAGTAGACACGCAGGGTTATTGGATTCACGGTACATTATGTTAATTCAAAAGCATGAGCACTATAGTAGATTCTCGCTATTAAGAGTTTGGTATCTGCTGTATCTTAGCTCAGTCTTTCAAGTCGGTAGAGGATGGGACTCTATGCTCAAAACGTTACAGGTTGAGTTATTCAGCCGAGCAGTTGTTTGGCTTAAATCGAGATTTGATCACGCACCTTCAGCCCTGATTTCCCTCCTGGCTTTTAGAAAGTCACCGTAATTCCTATGAGCCAACCGATGTCGTTATCCGGCAGAACGTCCTTGATAATTGCCGTGTTCACACGTACATAATACCTGCTGAGGATCACCTTAGTGTTTACGGCTATCCACTCGCTTCCATCAAAACAACCTTTTTGTGTCGCGAATAATGACAAAACTTATTGCAGTGCAATTAAGACGCTGTTTTATTCATTGTGTGAGTATTATGATTAAAAATGTGATAACTAAGTAGTCAGTTAATTGAAAACCCAACAAACACGCATTCGATTCTCGGATAATCGCCGATCGGCATCGAATTAGTTCCGAAGCACACTTTATTCTCTAGTTCCAGCTTTGTGTGGCACATACGCTCCGACGTGAAAGTCAGCTTCTAATTTCTGGTCGACTCTCTCGGAGAAGCTAAGGGATGGAACTGTAAACGACAGTTAAGGGCATTTGGAAGGTCAGTGCGCTTGCCATACTAGCTGCTCGGACCTAGGGAGATCAACTGTGGTGGTTTCCTGCTCTCTTCTCTAGTCTGGTAGTATTCATTAGTGTTACTCTATGCTCGGATGACTGAAAGTGTTTAGTGCAGAGTGTTGTTTGTGTTGTGGATGAAAGAAGGGAGAGGGTGCAGCCCATTCAGACCTACTCTTCCGAGGGGTGTGTTATGTTCTGTCTTCTACTCGCCGCTAATCAGCCGTGCTAACTGTGGTCGAATTGGTAGCGTTGAGTTGCTAAATAAAATTACAAAGTCAGAAATTCAATTTACACTTGATTGTATTGCTTGTGTTAGAAAACGTGAGGAAATCAATATTCGTGTCAAAGCCAAACATCAACTGAGAAATGACAGTACGAATTCCGTTATCGCAGATTAACAAATAATGTGCTGTGCACCAAATGTTTGCCTTGATTGTGGATTTAGCTGTCGGCGAGCTTTCTGTTTCTTCCTCTTGTTACATCAACTGTTTGAACTGTGCTTGTTTGAGCTGGAAGCTGCGATGAGTCCACTTATATAATACTCAAAGCGGATGGTAAAGAGGCTAGGTTGCCCCTACAGTGGAGGCCACTGTAGCGCAAAACTTAATCGCAATCAATCCTGCTCTGTGCTGCACTCGAACCAAAGACCTCAGCACCATTCTAGAAGGAGGATTCAGTTTAGGTAAGGTATTACTTTAACGCGCCTCATCATATTAATCAACCAGAGTGATTAATTTCTTCGATCAGTCTTCCATCCATCAACCCTGTTTATCTTCAGAGGTGTGTTCAAGTTTATCACTCAAACACTTTTCCTGTCTTAAGCAAACAAGAAAGCGTAAAAATAATTTTCTCAATTTTCATCTTGTCACTTCTTTCAGTTTTTAATGGACAGGTTTTAAATGTGGTACGGGATATACAAGTATTCTCGTTCCAAACGTTTGTTGATACGGTACGCTTTCAAGATTATCACCTCTCTGTTCTAATTTCATACAACTCGAATGGGTTGAATAATTTATTCAGGAATTAACTAAAATACGTATTTTCCATGTTTACAGTAAGAAATACCAATATTAACTATGAAGAATTATTTTCTGATTAAATTATACGGAAATTGAGAATAACAACACAACTGATGTTGTCATGGCAGCATTCAAGAAATCACTCACAATTGAGTTTTAGCCGTGATTAAAGGAACTTCCGTTAATGTGGAGCGTATCTGATTCATTTCCAAAATTCTTTGATTATCTTACAGTAGAAAATAATACGTTCATCTTATTTAATTTAATTTTTTATTCTCTGTTGTGGACAATATCATTTTCATTAATAGATTCCAGAATGGTAAGAAGAAATGAAAAAATTCTTCACAGATAATTAGATCCTTCCAGGGTAGACGTAAAATGCGTTACTTAATTCCTTCTGAATATGACTGGATTATTTTCCAAAGAACACAATTGGAACAATATCTAATGTGAACACAACTAGAAAGAAAATAATTTTCTTTGGTAGTTTACAAGGTTCTTCAGTCACCTGGGTACTGAGCTTAAAGCATTAACACAGAGACAATAACAAGCCAGTCGTGAGACGGTCGCTGTTGGCTAAAGAAAACATCTCGGTGGTAGCGTGGCGAGAGGCGGTAGCTTTCAGGGACAATTTGTTCTCTGGTCCGGGGGAAGTTTGTAGGTCCCCGTCCTCAAGGCGGCGCCATCAATAAGGAATGCGATCGGAACAGCCGCAGGCGCCAGGAGGGCCAACCTCGGCGCCTGATAAACCCTCAACCAGAGACTTTGTTTTGTTAGCCCCGAAGAAGACGAACGCACAGGGGGAGTTCTTCTTTTCTCGAACTAAGACCTCACGCTCAATTCATTAAAAAAAGAAGTAGTTAGGCGTGCAGGTGCATTACGACCAGTTTATTCGAGGGTCAGACAAAAAGTAGGTTGCTCATGGTCGTAAGTCGAAAAGTTTAACAACTTTACAGAAAATTATATACGACCATATATGTTTGTGAATTGTTCGTAAACAAGTTTTTGCATGCTCCTGACCTCAGTACAGTTATAGAAATGAATTAATGGAGGCTTTCCTGGTGTATCAATTGTACAAAATATTCTCGGTCTTCCCACCGGGGAGCATGCTTATTTGAAGCGAAGTTTTGAAGTCGGTCTCTGGCTCCATCTCCACCGCTTCAAATTAACAACCCCCCCCCCTCCCTCCCCGTCGGTGGGAAGCCCGAGAATATTTTATACCTGCGTCCAAAGCCTTTCGTCCAGCACTGGAGGCGGTAGGCAAGAGATTGAGAGCTGACGCATCTTCGGCAGTTGAACTTTCATGAACCCAAACTGATGAAAATCACACGGAGAAACGTTGGGGCTTGAGGGGACACACCGTCACACTTGCAACTTGAACTTGTTGCCATCGACATCTGTGATATTTGCCGAATGTGGTGTGTTGCTGCCATAAATAAGCACAACGCCTTTTGTCAACGTCTCATGGCATTAAATATTAGTTGCCTTCCTCAGTTGCTCGAGGGTTTAGCAGTAGGTTTCACCTTTAGGAATAAACTCTGCATCCTAAAAGTCTTGATTATAAATAATAACCTACGCGGCAGATACAACATTTTTTTGCGCACGTGGGGACGATTTTATCGACTCACAAGAAACATTTGATGTATTTTTAAGAACTTGATAACTCGTTGACGTCGGGGTCATTAGTAGCGGGAAATAACTGGAGGCAAGGAATGAAAAGGAATTTCTCCATGGCCTTTTGAAGGAACTGTTCCGGTATTCGTCAGGAGTGATTACGGGAAACCATGGAAAATCGATATCTGGGTAACCGGAGATGGATTCGAACGCGTACCCTCCCGAATGCGAGGCCAGTGCATTACCGCTAACAACAACGCTTGGTATCATTATCTTATACCCTGTCACTAGCTGATCCAAAAATAAATTCCTCTAATTCTCTAAACAATGAGATAACGTGTTTCATACTTGCTCGCATTTTTTTTCTAAAAAAAAATTATTTCGCTAGTAACCGAGGCACAAACGTTTCGACACTTACGGTGTATATGATATGGGAATATGTATTTTTATAGCATTTTGCATGGGGAATTCAAATATAAAATCAGATATTGCCCATCAGGCACAGTTTTTTTAGTTATATAAAAATGTATATTTTAATTTCCATATATTATATAAGGAAATTTACAAAAACCAGTTGTCAACATCAACTTCTGCATTTCGTTTGTTTTAATATGTAAATGTTCGTGCCTTTTTCTGTACTTCCAAAATTAGTTTAAAGGCAGTTCTGATTCATAGTTGGAACGTAATTTCTTCCATACCAGTTGCCTATGCTAGAATATGACATTTTGGGATATGTTCTCATATATATTAAATACAATGAATATAAATAAAAGATACCTGGAAACCTCAAAATTATTATTATTATAATATTAATTGTGCATACACCAAATATGAGTGTTTCATATGTGAGTGGGATAGTCGTGACAGAAATTCTCATTATAAGAAAAAGGATTGGCTTCGATGAAAAAGGAAACTAGGAGAAAAAAATTGTCAGTGTAAGAAACTGGTAGCTGGTGAAGTTGTGCTTCTTCCTCCACTTCACATCAAATTAGGACAAATGAAGCAATATGGTAAAGCCATTGATAAAACTGGAAGCGGATTTATGTGCCTCTTAAACATATTCCTCGTCTGAAACAGCAAAAGGAGGTGTGTTTGTTGGGCCCCTGATTAGAAAAATTCAGAGGGACCCAAATTTTGAAGAAACACTGACAGCGGAAGAAACACGAGCATGAATGGATATGTTTCGAGAACGTCAACAATAATTTTCTGTGGAAACGAATAGCGCATAACTATTAAGATTTGGTAAATGAGACGCTTGTTGAATGCAAACAATTGTGATGCAGTATGTTGATGAAGGTGCAGTTTCTGCACTTTCATACTGATTACTTCCTGGAAAGCTGCATCAACGTGTCTGACGAACACGGTGAAGGGTTCCATAAAGACATCCGCGGTACGAAGGGAAGCGGATGCCTGCCATGGTGGCTCATTATTGCAGGAAAATTATTCGGGACTTCAAAAGAGGTTCACCATAAAAGGAAGAATTAAGACTATTAATAGCAGAGATTAGATTATATGAAGCAGATAATTGAGGGCGTGGGTTGTAAGGGGTATGTAGAAATGAAGAGGTTAGCACAGGGTAGAAAGGGATGGAGGATTGCATCAAACCAGTCAAAAGACTAACGACAGCAAAAAAAAAAAAAAAAAAAAAAAAAAAAAAAAGCAGGAAAATAAACATTTTTGGCTCATGTTTTTCACTTTTTTAACTCTGTGTACAATGGTGAAAGTAATTAGTAGTTTATATATTGATTAAAATATGTTCTCAATAACTTTTAGAAATACTAGAATTTTACGTTCCAAATATTTCCAGAAAAAATAAAAAATTTTTTTTGTAGAACAATTTAATTTGTTGAGCACTGCTGAAAGAAAAACCCAAATTTTCTGTGAGTTCTTCAACTGTTATTGCCAGATGTGTTTGAAACAAGTCGTCAGCGAGATAAATGTCAAGTATAGTCATCTTATTAGGTATAAAGCTATAAAGTTTTTTCACGATAATTCATTGGAAGCGGAATTTCTTGTTGAATGAATAAAATATAAATAACTATGAATATTATTTGACAGTTAACTAAAAGGGGCAGGGCACATTTGGAGAGGTTATAGGTAAACGGTTCACGGTATTTCAGCTGTTGAAAAGGAGAATGAGAGGGATGTACGAGGCAGTAAGAGAGATGGATTACAAAACTTTAACCAGGCCCTTGCTAGAGTGTTGTGGAATGATATGGGACACACATTGTGGGTATCAAATACTGGAGCTTGAGGAGTACTCGTAGACTTTACCAAACCATACACTCAGTAATTGATATGATAAAAAAATGTCGGCTGGGAGGAATTGCAGGAGAGAATGAGAGAGAAGGCATGTACTAGACATTCACTGGTGATGAGACCTGGATAAATATTGGTGAACGATTAGAAACAGCATTCAGAAAGGAAGAGAGGACTATAACAATAAATCAATAATAGGTTTCAGGTTTAAAGGAGTAGGTGAGTTATCATTCGGGGGTGTGGGAAGTGAGGTAATGAACAACGTACCTCAGACTGTGAATGGTTTTAAGATTAAAACATGTATGAATCATATGTAGGTACGCAGGGAAATCGCCACCGGAGCGTGAGCTCCATAGGAATTAATCAATAACAATATCAATGTCAAACACTGTAGACGTGATTGATCGTCCCGCACAATAGATATCGGTAGGGTTGATGCTACATTTCTTGAAAATACACCACTTCCCAACGGCTTGTCTAGGAATAGCATTTTTCATCATAAACTTCTCACATCTGTCGCTGATTGAACATTTCTGCAGCCACAAAAATCGGATCACAACTCAACTGCAGCAGTCACCATGAATATATCTAATAACAACTGATTATTGATTTCCTCGTTATATTTGGGATCCATATTTTAAGCTAAAAGTGATTTATTTCATTTTCCACTTCAATCGCTCAATCCTTAAAGGAATTTTCTTATATTATCCAGAATTTTAAGTCTCTTAGTAATAAAGTCACATTCTCAAAGCTAATTATTTCAGGTACCTAACCACTGACAATCAATCACATCTGGTTGCTGTTAAAATTATTAATGGCCCATGTAACTTAACTGCTCGGCTTGAAGTGATTGTTAAAATGTTTGGTCTCTTTGGTCTGCGACGCTGAGTTCAGCAATTTGAGAACTCCAACACCGCAGGAGTAATTAAGTCGGTGAGATTGGCGGGTGCGTTTCGTTTCGTCTGGAGGCCAACCTGCTAACAAGCTTGTCTGGTCGCATCGCTTTGTGTATACGGTAACAACTTGCACCAATATCGAATTTTACGACTGGTAGAAGTCGGGGTGTGTGCTTTATGGAACTGAAGGTTGGGGGGTGAACAAGCCGAAAGTTGGGTTGATAAATTGCGAAATGAACTTAGGAGAACGTTGTTTCGAATTTCACTGGCAGTAATATCGGACGTAATGCGGTTGTTCGCATTTTGACATTTAGGGGCTTGTTTGAGTTTCGTTTTCGCGTAGTTGAAAATACGTAATAGCTCCAAATTAAGCGAAATATTACCATTTCTTCTACTTAGTTGGTTACATAGGTTAAAATGAATTTGTAGAGACAGCAGATGAGGAAAAAGAAAACTGCACGAAACCAGCTTCAAGACCGAAAACCTATGGTTCAAATTAGGATCACGAATACATAAACATAAGAACAGCAACCAATTTAAAATAATATCGCAATGTGTCATTTCTGAGAAAAGAAATTTGAATAACCAGATGTTGTTATGAATTTTGTTTTACCCTTAAAATGACGTAAAAAGTATTTCTAGCTTCTCTAACGTTAAAACACCACATGATTACAAAATAAGCAGAATGATGGATGATTTTTACCTGACAGCTATCATCGTGTGGAGAAATAATGTCTTTAAAGGAAACGTATACATTAAAAAATCTGCAACGGGGTTGTTGCGACATCTCGACAAAACTACTACTTAACATATTTTGATGGAACTTTCTTATTTCGAAAGCTGATAGTCCGACTTAAAAAGTGAGGTACGTTTTATGATACTACGACACCTGACACCAGATCAGCAAATTTTTTACGTTTAACCCGGCATTTATTTTACACTTCCGAACCCACTTTGATTTGGTTTGAAACCTAACATTAAAAATAAAAATGTGGCGCATGTCTCTTAAAGTGGAGTCACCTAGCGCGGAAGAAGAAAACTAGAAGAGCACGTCTGATTGGGTCGGCACCGACTTCAACCTTCTTCCACAAAATGGACATACAAACATCATAATCACTCCCACGAAGCTTAAATTTCCTAGGAAAAATTATCCACAACCTAACTGTTTGAGAGAAAAACTTTTTTTTTTAGTTTTTGTTGTTTTGTTTTGTTTTTATTGTATTTTTTATTTTGCTTTTGGCTTTTTCGCCTCGTTGACGTCGAGGTCATTAGAGGTGGGTAAGGACTGGGAAGAAATTCGGCAGTGGCCTTTTGAAGGAAGCATCCCGGCATTCGCCTGGAGTGATTTGGGGAAACCACGGAAAACCCAAATCTGGATTCGAACCGGCGTCCTCCCGGATGCGAGGCCAGAGCGTTAAGTAGAAAAGAAGAAGATGATTAGGAAAAAGCGAAAGTCAGGCAGGGAAGGAACTCAAATTCGGACCGAATGCACACTCACTAACGATCAGAGCCCAAAAACTGATATTTTTGAAATTTTGTTTTCAAATTATATGGTTATTTATCTGTATTGAGCCAAAGTTTTAGGCTTTTAACTAATTGGAAGTATTTTTAAAATAAACGCAGATAAAAAATCTTCCTAATCTTTGAGTGCCATTTTCTCAGATATCTGTCTTTTAGTGTGTACGAACAATGTTCTCAACTTCTATAAGGAATACAGAGCTTAATTTTTCAATTTATGAAGAATTCTGCATCCTTTTATTCATTTAGAGGTCTTAAGGATATTTATATTCAAGTATTTACAACAGTTTATTGCATCCAAATTTAAAATTAAGGCATCAATTCTATTTATACTTGTATTTTCTCCAATCTTCATATAGTTAGAGATATTTATATACATTTATTAGTAGAAAAGAATAAGAACAATATCTCTTATAATTTTTCTGAAACAGGTACCTCTATCGGTCAGGAGAGGTAAAAGAATATTTATTGGAAGTGACAGTACAAGTGCCATTTTTTCAGATAAGGTCAGTGTACTATGTCATAGAAGGGAGTTGATATATGACAGTGAGCGTACAATGTTTTAGTTTTTTATGTTGTATACGGTGGCCTGACAGATATTTTACAGCTAGCCGTGCGTTTTCGGTTACATCCCCCCCGAAGCAAATTTCTCTGTGAACACATGAACGACGCTGAGTGATTCCACGTGAGTTAGCGGCGGTCTGTTGGCGTGAGCGGTGACTGTACCTGCATAGCTGGCTATCTGGAGGGCCGTGTCCCATTAGCAGCGACAACACGGGGAAGAATACAACGGTAGCCACCGCCTCGTCACGGTCCACCGGAGTACTGTCAACACAGGCGGCTCAGACGGGTTTAATTATCACAGTCACCTGTCACCATGTAATTACTCCTCAAGACCGTCGCATAAATTACACATGGTTTGGAGCCGGAAAATTTAAGTAAATAAACAGAACTAGCGAAAATTGAAAGTCGCTAGAAGAGAGTTTAGAAGCGGATAGCACTTCCTTACCAAGGTTTTCTGAAGAAAAATCTGAACACTTCATTGTTGTTGCTAATATACAAAAGTAACGTTTATAAGCAATACAAAACCCGCCCAGTTGGGTGATAGTGACGCGGGGTTATCTCGTGGTGGTGGTGGAAGTAATTTTAATCATCAGGATTTGGCCAGCAAGGTATGAGAGGAGGGGGCGCATAATTCCTAATCACCAGCTTGTGCGACAGAGTCCTGGGTTCAATGCCAAGCCAGTGCATATGGAGTGAGAGCATACAACACTGATGATGGGGACGTTAAGCCTGACGGTATTATTACTATCTTTCGGAAGAGTAGGCCTGAATGGGCTGACTCTGAGTTTCACTATTTCCCTACTTTCATCAACTACACATATTACAAGCCAGTCAATAGTGCATTATTTGAATCTTCCTATTCATTGACCTACCAAAGAAGATAAGATGTTATTTACAAAACCCTTTTTGCTTCAGAATTCATTATTATGTGTGAAATAATTATCTCACTGGATTTTGATAACTGAAGACAGCAAAAAAAAAAAAAAAAAAATAAAAAAAAATGTTTTTGGGATACGCTTGGGAAAAAGTATTGACAGTCAGATCCGTGCCTGTTTTGTTTTTTTAGTTGTTGCACATAAATCGAATTAATAATTCTGAAAATAGCATTCATTTATACGAATACCTGACACGAGATGTTGCGTATATCACTGGAAAATAATTGTACCCTAGGGGTGTAACTAAACCGATAGCACTAGTTTTAACATTAGTGGTTAGTTAAGAATTATTGTAAACTATTCCACATCTTCAGCACTATTCTCATTTGAGATCAAAGCGAGTATATTTAATCTAACACTGGTTGAGTGTTTAACACAATTTTTAAATGGTTCTTAAGGAAACATTTATAAGAACTGTTATGTATTAATTAGTAATTTCTCGAAGTAATTTCGTCTCGATATTTTAGACCTGACTTCTCAAAATTTTAAAGAAGTCAGGTCTAAAATATCGAGATAGAAGAGTACTTTCTAAACTGTGTAAAAAGAGAGAACCATGAGAGACATGCATCAGTTAAAAAGGGTGTGAGACAAGGTTGTAGCTTATCCCCGTTAATATTCCACTTGTATGTAGAAGGAGCAATAAAGGAAATAAAAGAAAAATTTCCATGTGGCATAAGTGTTGAGGGAGAAAAAATCAGTATGTTACGATTTGCTGATGACATTGTCTTGTTAGCAGAACGGGCTGAGGACATTGAGTATCATGAACAAAATACTGAAGGAAGATTTTTGACTGAATATAAATCAAAGCAAGACAAAAGTGATGAAATGTAGCAGAAATGATATCAATCACAGTAGATTAAGTATAAAAATATGATCGGATACGATAGGAGAAGTAAGAGAATTCTGTTACTTTGGAAGCAAAATTACAACCGATGGCCGAAGCAAGAATGATGTTAAAAGCAGAATAGCACTAGGAAAAAGAGCCTCCATAAAAAAGAGAAATCTTTAGTTTGAAATATTGATCTAGGAATTAGAAAGAACTTTTTAAAACATTACGTGTGGAGCACAGCACTTTATGGTAGCAAAACATGGACTTAGGAAAACCAGAAAGAAAGAAAATTGAACCATTTGAAATGTGCAACAGAAGAATGCTGAAAATTAAGTCGACAGACACAGTACGAAATGAAGGAGTTTGGAAATAATGGGAATAAGCTTACAGAAAGATGAGACAGGCTGGTAGACCATATTTTGAGACATGCTGGATTGGTTAATGTGTTAGTGTAGGGAACAGTCGGAGGTAAGAACTGTAGAGGAAGACAGAGATTAGAATACATGAAGATTATAATTGAGGACGTTGTAAGGGATATGTAGAGATGAAGATGTTAGCACAAGATAGGAAGGGATGGAGGATTCCGTCAAACCAGCCGAATGACTGATGACCAAAAAAGAAAAATTCACATATTTATTGCAAGTACTTTACCCAGTTCAATATATATGTTTAATTCGGTGCAGATATAGTCGTAACAATAAATTTTAAAACAAGAAGGTCTTATCTGAACCTTTTTTAAAAATATTTTCCTTAAGATTTTCGCATTTTTGAGTGTTATAGATATCGTACAATATCAGAAATTCACTAGATGGATGTATTACAAGAGTTTGTATGTTGTATTTTTTTCTGTATTCCCCATATTTATCCATAATCAGTCATAGTATATGCAGCTTAACAACCTGCTTCTCGTTTTAACCAATTAATAAGTCCATCCAACTTGACGTAATTCCGTATCTGTTCTCTCAAATGCGCCACCGAATTAGTTTTTTCTTAAATTGATCTATTTACTTCACTCGTATATTTTTGATTCACATAGGACTGGTTCGCTGTACCTGATGTTTAACTCAAGTCATTTATCGGCCACATGGAAAAAGAGAAAATGAATGTCACTTTCAGGTGCGTTTTGAGACAATTTCAATCGCAGTGTAGAATTTTCTTTATATTTGACAAAAAATGGCTTAATATTTGATTACAGCAGTCTCGCTGATAGTTACGAAATTGAAGAAGAGTGGTAAAGAGCACGGATGTGGATGCTCGCGGCGCTATCGCGTGGTGTTTAGTGGTTTCCGCTGTTGTCTGTTTTAATTGGTGATGGTTTGTGCGAGAGGAGCTCGTGGGGTTGGCGTCTCCCTTTATCAGCGTGCCGGGTCGGAATGTCAGTAGAGAGCGTTTCGGTGTTTCGTCGCCAGATAGCTCTTTCGAAATCACGGCTGGAAAGCCGTTCCGATGGCGGCCGCTATTACCTGACTTCTTCTAAAGGCTGATCATCGCTCCATTTTTCATTTACAGAATACCCCACTTGGAAAATTAGCACATGCGCACAACACTTAACCGGTAAGCATTGCCTACACACGAAACAGAGAAACGGCTAACCACCCAGTTTAACACTACGCCAGCAGAGTCAATAAATAAGTAACTGTCAATAAGAAAGAGAAACCAGGGTTTACGTACAACGTACAGCGCGTTACCAAGAAATAATTTGTAATTCCTTGTGGTCGAATGACCCGGTTACAGGGTTTCTATTGGCTGCCCATTCTTCCTCTGTCATAGCTACCTCAACCTAACCCGGCAATCCTACCGGGTACAAGGAACCTACAATTTAACGTTGCATCCGTACCACGGAAGTGTCCTGGCGTACTCACGAATTGAAGGTCAGGTTAAGGACCTACGAAAATCCCAGCTGAGAAAGTGATTCGAACCAGAGTCCTTTCATTCCCAAGTCAGACACGTTAACCACTGAGCCACCAAACAGCTCCCAAGAATTAATTAACAAGCTCGTTAACCGTGATAAACTAAAGTGACAATGTCAGTTATATAACCAGACTTTATCATACCCTGTTTAATACTCTAAAGTCGTTCGGATTCATTAGAAATTCTCCAAATTTTACAAAGCGAATACTTATGGTCAAATACAGGTAAGGAACTTATTTAAGCCAAAAATCAGATCAATCGGACATCTTTGACCCTGAAAAATCACCTGAAAACATTCAGTCAACAGAGATCTTAATCTCCGTTCAGAATTCCTGCCATTGACTCAGTTCATCACTTACTGAGCTCAATGATTGAATGGACTAGCGTAATATTTTTTATAACTCATTAGTTTGCTATACAAACAACTAACACATCTTGGGCATTTACCAACTTACATGCGAAAAATATGAGGCAATATATAAACATATATATAAGATAAACTCGAAGACAATTACACACCATATGCAAGGAAACACACGAGAGCATTAAAGTACAGGAACCACTCTACATTCGCCGAAGATCTCTTACAAAGTAATCATTTACGAAAAGACATAAACAGATATATGCAAATCTTCACATTCAACAACTGCATGCACAACCACATCACTCAAGTATCACTTTGAAAAAGCGATGACCAGTGGTAAACAGGTAAGTAATGACAACATAGCTTTTCAAATTAATACAAACATAATTACCCCACAGACGTGAAAATATAATTAACTCAAAATTTACTAAATCCACACACTCAGGAACAATACATAATTTTAAAAACAGATTTTTAAAAAAAAATCACTACTCATGCACTCACTTTCAAACAGGTGCTACCAACACTTCTGTGGCAGCAAGAAACAAGATGGCCACGGATGGAAAATGAATTGCTCTAAAGCGCAATGAACTACATCCAACTGGCAATATTTTAACAGATGCCTTCATTCGGAACACGCTTTGTGAAAAAGCAGAGATATGGAGCTACCAACTGTAATAACACTAATGTAGATACTACCGTAAGTAGTAAACAACTAACAAATGCTACTATCATATATCTTATATATATTATTTCTATAAGGTGTTTTTTTGTGTCACAAGCCATTATCTCCCTTCATACCCAACCCAAAATCAATGAATGAGGTGTCATATTAAGGCTTATGGTGTCCACCTTGGTTACATCATATTTTTAGAAAGGATTTTTCAGAATTCGACCTTTAAGGGGGGAAAATGTCAATATTTTAAAATGCGTTTTTTGTGTCTCCAGCCATTTATCTTCTTGGATATATAACCGAAATCAATAAACGAAGTAGGATTATGAAGATTAGTGTCTCAGCTTTGGTGAGATCATATACTAAGAAAGATTTTTTTGTTGTTGAATTGAATCCTTAAAGGGAAAAAGTATCAATGATTCTTCAACGCATTTTTGTGTCACGAATCATTTATCTACATTAATATATAACCGAGAGCGATAAATGAGGTATCATTCTAAAGATTAAGGTCTCCACTATGGTATCATCATGTTTTAAGTCTAGAATTTTCTGAATTTAACTCTTAAGGGGCAAAAATATCAGTATTTCTAAAATGCGATTTGTGTCTCCAGTCATTTATTTCCCTTGATAATTAAACAAAATTGATAAAAGTGGTATCATTTTAAAAACTGAGGTCTTCATAAGGTCTTCGGTTGGTTACGCCATATTTTAAGAAAGGAATTTTTCAAAATTCGACTCTTAAAGGGCAAAAGTATTAATAATTCTATAACGCATTTTTCTGTCACGAGCCATTTATCTACGTTGATATCTAACCGAAATCGATAAATGGGTTATCGTTTAAAATATTATAGTATCCGCTTTGGACAGATCATATTTTAAGGAAGTACTTTCTTTAAATTCAACCCTTAAAGGGCAAAAATATCATCATTTCTAAAACTTTTTTTTTAACCTCGCTTGATGCCTAACCGAAATAGGTAAATGAGGTATCATTTTAAAGGCCAAGGTGTCCACATTGGTCACACCATATTTTATAAAGGATTTTTTTTAATTTAACCCGAAAGGGCAAAAGTATCAATATTATTTCTACAACATGTTTTTTTTATTACGAGCCATTCATCTCCATCGATACCTAACGGAAATCGATAAATGACATATCATTTTAGAGATTAAGGTCTCCAATTATGTAAAATCATAAATTAAGAAAGAATTTTTCGGAATTTGATGCTTAAAGTGGTCACGTATATCAAACAGTTCAGAGCCAAGTCCTCAGATCGCAGCAGCAGTATCACTGAGATTTCAGTAAACTGTTTTTTATACAATAAGTATTTTTTCGGATATTTTTTTCTGTTTCGGAAACATTTTTGATTTGCAATACAATTCCAGTGTAAACATTTTATTCACACAGAAGCACAGATCACAGAGATGTTGATATGCTGTGTGCATTTTGTTCATGTTGGTTGGATTATGTTAGGGTCAATGGCAGTTTGTAGTACATACAGTGTGTTTTAAATTTTCGTAACTGTTTCGTAATATTTTTGATGCGTAGTTATTACACTATACCAATAAATATTAGCTACAAAGTGCGGTTCTAGTTTTCATTACATTACAAGCATTCAACCTCACTATTCATTGTATTTTACTGGCGAAATTTTAGCACGGGTCGTCTAGTCTTAGGATTATTTCGTGACTGGTCGACCAGCACCCGTCGCTCCTCCAGATCACTGACCCTCCCCGGTCAGTGACCAGAGGGAGAAAAAATCCCGCAGGTGTCATTCAACCATCAGCCCTGCTCGCCCACACGAAATATGCGTCTTTAACACAAACATAAATATTACTGAATCTACGAACACGTGAAAATGCCACTAACATAGTTTTATCGTGGTTAGTGAATTCGGCACTAATGATGTGTTTGTCTAAGTGAATTACCAATAATTTTGCACCATCAATTAATCCCGAATTAACATTAAGATTTCTATTTAACATAATAATAGCATTTTTCTTTAAAAGCAAATTATGAGGTGCTCGTAACAAGTTTAACTGGACAGGACACATTGGACAGGTGGAAGCGAAAGGTTTAGAAATCCTGCAGTTGTTGGATAGTGATGAGGGGATGTACGAGAGAAATAAAGGAATTGGTTTATAAAACTTTAGTCACACCATTGATCGAATTTGGTAGTATAGTATGGGAGTATGAAGTACAGAGTTGTAGTGGATGCAAATAAGGGTTGCTAGATTTGTTTCTGGAAATTATCGCAGAATGCAATCAGTGACAGATATGATTAAAGAGCTGAAATGGGATTCATTCAAAGACAGGAGGATAGCGAAGAGTGTGATGGGAGTGTACAAGGCTTATATTGGCGATGAGGTATGGAAAAATATTGGTGTAGGTATGAAAAGTAGTGCATGGAAGGGAAAAGATGACCATGACCAAAAGCTGGCACTCAATTTCAGGCACAAGGGTGTGGGAAGATTCTCTTTTTTAGGTAAGGGTGTCAGGGATTGGAATAAGTTACCAAGGGAAATGATGAATATTTTACCAAAAACGTTGAAATAATTTAAAGTTAAAATTTGTAGAGGGCAAATGTAGGTGGATGCAGGAGAGGAGCAAGATGGGTGTTTAGGGAAATTGCCACCGGAGCGTGTGCTCCATTGCTATTTAATTGTTAATTGTTTTTGGTCGCCGGGCTGATAATTTGTTGTTATTAAAATTACTGGAACAAAAACATACTTTCTAGAAATGTAAACACTACACAATTGAAGGTTTAACGCAACTTAAACTGCGTTCATTGCTCCTCAAAACGTCGTAAAAGATTTTAAAAAAAAAATTATTCAGTTTTATTATCCTAAGATGCAAGGTATTTTAAGTGGAAACAAACGTAAATACAATACCCTAACATTTAAGTATTTGCTGTGAAATAATGTCGCAACATTTCAACTCCAGAAATTATTCATAAATCGTCCTTGGTGGCTTCTCAATGCTCCGAGGTAAATGCCATATAACGTAGCTGATGCCAACACATCAACTCTAGTTTATACAAATGATCATACAATGCATCAACACAGCTGACCGTATCGTCTCTAAACGATTTCAAAGTTCCAAACTCGACTCGACATCACACGATTGGCGCTGGTTGCAGATTCCTCACACAGCAAGGGAAAAACCTCCACCCCTACAGAATTACTACCGCAAACAAAATCACAAGTCGATCAAAACTACCAGAAAATCATAAGTACAAAAAAAAAAAAAAAAAAAAAAAAATGCAAGTGCTTGACAAATAAAATGAACAAAGTCCCATGTAATATTAGAAACGGTGTTGTAAGAAAATCCAAAATAGCTTAAAAAAAAGTTTCGGTAGAATATATTCTGAAAATCTTACCATTGAACTATTTGTTTCGCATTGTTAAATGGAAATGTTTTCGTAAGTTTCTCTCTTCTGTCGTAATAGATGGGGAAACTTTATTATGGTAAACATTTACCGCACCTAAAGCTTTTCATCTTTATCTTGGGTTGTTTCGAATTACTGGCCGGATCTGTTTGGAACCCAAATCCTGCCCTCCCACGGAATCTTTTCTTCGTTGTTTTCAAATTCATATCTTTTTCATAGATACTTTCTTCAAACCCTTTGAACCAATTCTCTCCCGACACTCTTTCGCTTCAATTTCGTGCGGGATATTTTTCTTCGTATCCTCTCTTCGCCCAATTTCTTCCTAAGTCATTAAAAAATTAAGCTCGATTTTCGCTGTGTTGTAGCTATTCCTCATTTGCTGCTTTTCCTGAATTTTCTTCCTTAGGTTTATCTGGTCTTTCCTTCCTAGGAATACTAATTTAAACCGCTCATAACCTACTTCAGCCCTCCCTCTCTTCTTCGAGAACATTCCTGAACAGCACATTAAGACACGCTCAAAATGGAACATGTAGATAAGGACAGGAACTCAACACTAAAAATGATTGAGTATTCATGCATTAATTTTCTTTCTGAACTCTTGTAATTTTTGTACAACGTATTTGTTGCTATTGTGTAAAAGTCCATATGGCCGCTTAATGTTTAGTTTTTTTTTTGTTTTTTTTTCTTCGCTTGTTAAACTATTTTATTACTTTGCTTTCATGGATGTGGCTAGCCGCTAAATCATGTGTATGGGAAGTGTATACTCCTAAGCTTAAGTGATAAAAGTATTCTGTAATACATTTTATTAAATTACATCAATTGTCTGTCATGTGTAAAGAACCGCCAGACCGACTTGCTTCATATAGATAATTCAATTACGTTTTTATGTTTGATGCCAGTTCAGAATAAGTCGTCATGAGAAATGCTTACTCCAATTTTCTTCTTTCATTTATTTCAATCCTGTTTTCCCAATTTTCTTCAACCACGCTGTCAGTAACTCACAACATTCAGCTCTCCACTATTGCTTCCTCCTAGAGTTACGCCGCTATCCCGTGTGTTCTTTCATACTCATCTTAATCCATCATTTTACCCTTAGAAATTCAAATCATTACTGTCCCCAATGATACATCTGTTTCATCACTTCTTTCTCATCATTTCTCCATCACCTCCATGTTTATTTCCCAATGCTATGTACCACGCTCTGTATTATTCCATCTACCACAAGCATAATAGCCTCTTACCACTGAAAGCAAGGGTGACCCATGTAGATCAATGGCTAGCAACTATAGAGGAGCTACCCCAGGTGGCAATCAGCTGAAGACATGAAGAGCGCTGAACAGGCTGAGGAGTGGTGTAAGTAGGACAAAGGATAATTTAGGAAGATGGCATTATGTGGAACACGTGTGAATGTGGGGCTGAACAGACCATCCAGCATTTATACAGTTGTTCACAGTGCCCACCAACCTGCATTCTACAAGCCCTCCTTAACGCCAATGACAACGCCGTTTAAGTTGTTGACTCTTGGTCATCTATAATATCAAGTGGTTGGTGTTAATTGTTATACTTTTTTCTTCTTTTTTCTGTCTTTCTGTACTGTTTTTGTTAATATTGTTGTTTCTAACTATTGTAACAGCAACACTTTTGACACTGAATGTATGTTTGGGGATTGAACGATTTGAGGTTTCAAGACCATTTTAAGTGGCGTGTAGTTTTTCTGGCACATTTCCTTTGAAAGCGTTGCCTCCATTCCGGCAATATATAAAGATTAGAATACTCCAACATCTCACAACATGGGCAAACTAGAAATGTTATAATCTCTATTGAAAGGGAAATTTATGCCGATGATGTCTTCGAATATAATTATCATTTCTAGGAAAGTACTTACTAATTTTTAGACTGAACATTTAGTCTAAATTCTTTTCACTACCAAACATAGCCTATATTGTTTCCGAAGTGATTGATTATTAATAATATTATTAATAACTGAACTTTACATCTTATTCATTTAATGAGGATTAAATTAAAGTTCCATTCTGGCATAATGCCCACGGTGATGTTGGGGTAGTGAAAATAGGTAAAAAAAATTATAGCAATTATGTAAATGTTTCATTTTTCTTCATTCTGTAACTAGCCCTATGATTTTCTTTCAAATACTGATATATTTAAGGGGAAAAATTTAAAACGACATCTCTTCAAAGATTGAAGTTTTAACATCGATGAACAATTACTTAGCATAATAACTGAAAAAATTCAATCAAAAGATTGTAAAAATTCGTTCTTAAAAGAAGAATAGTGTATTTATTAGAAATAACGCTTTGTCATTGGTCCTGCTGTATAAAAATAAATATTTTCATATTTCTACTTAAGCTGATAAAATTATTATTCTAATATGACAAATTGGAAACAAATGAATGTTTATCTGGTCAATTATATCAGTTTAACAATAACATAAGTAACATGAAATGATTTTATTCAAGTTAATAGACTCAAGGGGACAGAAGGAACAACCTATCGGTTTAGGAGTCGATATTTCACTGAGCATCAAAGATTAATGTATACGAAAGTGAAAATCCAATCATTCTATTTCCACATGATGACATAGCAGCATTAAATTAACCGTCTGATCTTTCCTATACATATGATAATATTATTAGCACGTATACGTCCATAGTTTTTGTAAATATATGGTAATATCAAAGTTTTGTTTCAAAAAACACCACTTGTGATAATATACTTAACATTTAAGCATCAGTTCGGTTGTTTTGTGATATCTAGTATTATATTCTTCACAATTAATTTGTAGGTGTGACTCTTTGTCAATGTTTTCACAAATTCCCAATTACTAAATTTTTATGCTCCTACGCAAATGAGAATGTCTTTAGAAGTAGCAGTTTTTTTTTTTTTTTTTTTTTTTTTTTTTTTTTTTTTTTTTTTTTTTTTGTCACAGCATTTGTGCCTACGGTCCTTGGGAGATAATATTCAAGAATATATGTAGGGTCTATATTATAGGCACGAAATATATACTAATTAAGTAAATTCGTCAATAATGTTGGAAATTCCGTATGTGATATTATTGTAGAAATACGTGTTGATGTTTATTGAAGACGTTTCTTCCGCTTCATCCTTCGAGAATAATACTGCATTCCAGACTCGTATAAGATGCAGGGAAGAATTAATGACACTGTTGAAATGCAGTCTGGAGCAGAATGGCTACTAACACTCCTTTTAACATAAGGAACGGGGAAATTATGATCATTATAGTATCGCATTCTATGTAATGCCTAATCTTCCTTCGGGTGTACATTTCACGGTACGTAATACCTATTATCGTATAACTAGCGATCAGTAACCGTTAAACAAAATGGTAGTTTTAGTGTTAAATTATTTGTGCGCTATGTATTTCTGGGCATGTGTGCCTTTTATCGTCAATAATGGCGTCTGACAAATTTTCGGGTGCGATATCACCTCTAAACTACCAGTTTATCTGGGGAGATTTTCGTTGCGGAATAACCCTTTTTTTATATTATATAGGAATTTATTCATACTCTTAATGAATATTCAAATGCTGCAGACTAATGCGTTCACTGGATGCTTTAAAATAAAAAAAATGGCTCAAGAATACGTTGAAAACTAAAGTTCGCAGGCTTTTAATTTTTTTATGTATCTTTATTAATGGCAAATAAAAATTTGTTTATGTATACTTAATGCAGAAGCGTAGTGTATCCGGGAACAGAAGATAAGTTCTCTGGTTGGATTTGTGTTGATTCCCAGCGCAGCTAACCGAACGATAGTCAGCCGTTTTACTCCGCAAAGAGGAAACGATTTAATTATTGGAAGCCTTCCACCACGAGCGAGAGGACCGCCGCGGCACAAAACGGAATCTTGCCACATGGCTCCCGTTTCTGTGGTATGCCGACAACCTCCTCTCATCGGCAGTGGACGGGCCGTCTGGAAATGCTGTTGTCGCATAACGGCCGTCGCGCTGCGGCCAGATTGATTGCGGCGGTAGCCTCCTGCCTGCGGAGCCTGCGGGAATATTTCACGAGCCCGCCGGACAGCGTGTCCTGCCGCGCATCCAACATGGCGTGCGCGCGCTGGATTAAACAAGAGGGCAGCGCGCCGCGTGTCCCGCCTGCATTATAGACGAGCGACACCGCGCAGCTGACAACTGACTGTCGCCGCGCGTGCGCACTGGCGCCGCCGTCGCCGCTGTAAGCGGTGCGTCATCCGAGGGAAGGGGAAAGCGAATATGGGCAGTTGCCAAATAATTCACGGCATGCAGTTTTTAATCGGGGGAGACTTTACAGGTGCAAGACTAATTGGATGCTGACAACAGTACTTGATTAGTGTATAACTTCCTCAGCGTTATTTATGTGTTTGCCAGTTGAAAACATACGGAAAATTGCATGTACATGTTGCAGCAAATACAGCTTTTATTGATCAGTGATCGAATTACTCCATATTTCTAAGTATATTACTGGTATATCTCTATAGCATTGTCGATACAAAAAATACAAAAAGCAAGTGTTACAATAATTTATCAACAACAGTAAATATCATTGGGAGATTAAACTAAAATTTTATATTAGATTCTTGACAACGATTTATCGGGTCATCAAGTGATTGACACGTGTTAGATATCAGAACAGTGATAATCCTTAAATTTCCTCTGCCGATAAAGCAAATTTTCTGAAAGCAGCTTCTAATTTTCAGAGAGTGTTTTATTGACATACCACCTATTAAATGAATACAACTTTATAACAATTTCGAGGATATTAGATCATGTTATATTACTATATGGTTTTACTCTATGGAAATCTGTTTCATGTTAATGTTGAAGAGCCCTGCCTAAGAAATACGTAATCGACTTGACAATACAGGAAACATTCTGATCTTTCAAGAACAAATAACTATATTGGAGAGATAGCAGAGAGAGACAGAGACAGAGACTGTTACGAAGTTGACATAGGACTAAACAGATGGCCTGGAATAATCCGGAAAATAACTGCATTAAAACTTAACATCAACGTGCTAGTTTTTAAATACAACTTGTTTAAATAACAGGATGCCAGTAGAAATAAATATTACTTATGGTAATAAAATGGTTAGTAGACCCCTAACATTTTCAACACACATATCGATTAATTTGAAAAAATAAATAAAAAAATAGCAGAATGTAATTCAGCAGATGCCTTCATTAAACAAGATCTTTTATTTTGATCGAGATTTCTTGCTATTTCTTTTGATAAAAGAATGGAAAAATGTCAAGAATTTCGAATTTATGTATAAAAAAAGGATCGAGTTAGTTCATAACCGCAAGTTTCATTACGTAGAAGAGTTTTGCAAGATTGAAAATCGTTTATTTCCTGTGCATTGTAGCAGAATGGAACAACGTTCTTGTTATCTCTGTGCTTCGGCTAGTGGTCCCCTTATGTTTAAAAGTGATTACAGCATTATTTAAAACAAGTGTATACATTTTGATACAGGAGAACAAGATGTAGTTCAATGTGTTGACCTAGTATTTACTGTCAAATACCGAATAATTCTTAAACAAATTTTTTTTTCAAACCTACATAATGTCTACGATCAACAGGCTGCTTATTCTACTTGCGTAGAGCGCAAAATATAAGAAAATAAAAATTAATAACACGTTCTGACTCTGTAACATGTAGCGTGCTGAAGCAGTCGTTCCCGCATTCAGTTTCTAAGAACTCCATGCTTTCTCCTCAGCCCAAACCAAAGGTGCAGTGAGGTAGTTCAATAACAATATTGCTAAATAAACGATTGATTGAGGTGTGGTATTAACACTTAGCATGCTAAATGGATTCCTTGAAGAAAAAATAATGGTATTTATTTTATAAGATGCATCTTGAGGGATTTTTTTTTTTTTTTTTTTTTTTTTTTTTTTTTTTTTTTTTTTTTCTGCGTCGCATGTTCCTGGTTTCATAGTTTTTCACATTCTTATATTTCAGAACGACTAATGTGGGTTTTCCTTACACTATTTGTATTTGTTTTCGTCCTGTGAGGGAAAAAACACTTATCCTTTTGTTTCCTTTAGTAATTTGTCTCATATCACAGTGATATCATTTTAACCATTTTTAAACACATTATTTTTAGATCATCTTTACACCTCTCAACTCGCAAATAATAAATTTTTAGTTACAACACTTCACAGTAATTATCGGTCTCTGCAGATTGCAACAGTTCTTGCGAGCCGTAGGTTTATTTTACTAGAAAAAATCTATCATCCATTTTCTTCCTGTCTTTTTGGACTTTTTCCTTTCAACTTTTCTTCGTGTTATCGACATATACTCCATTCTGCTGATTGTTCCCCGTACCTTTCGTAAATATAATATGATATTAATTACCTTTACATTCATGTTCATGTTATTGCAAAAATACATTGTCGTCATCGACTTTCCTGTCTGTCATGACGTATTTTTGTTACAAGTGGTTCGACTATATTTTTGTTCCGTAGGTGCAGACGATTGGTATCATCCAAGGAAGAGATTTTCTCTTGTATTCATCAGCTGGTCAAGGAACACACTGACCGCGAGCAAGTCAGTGTAGTCGTTGTGGTGGCAAGATCGGTGATCGGTTTGAATTACGCTGCCGGGTTTCTGCAAAGATCGGTTGTACGGACTGGAATGACTGTAAGTGGTGAAGTCCGGCGAGAAGAAATGATGCCTGCGAGGCTGATTGCCTGCCATACCCTTCAAAAGAAGTCAATGGGAAGTCGGTGAGGCGGTGGATGAGTAAGACCTCCCTCCACCAACAGATACCCCATCTGCAGCTTCAAGATAGGAAAAAAAAAAAACTGGCGTTAGAAAATTGTAGGTTTAGAACAACTAACACGGAAGTGTTTTTCTTCATTTGGCTCTGAAATTGTACAACAATCATTTGAACCGTTAAATTCTTCACCCGTTCTAGCACAAAATGTTTCTCTTTCTGTATCCTGATAATTATTGTCAAATCTTTTTATTGCTGCTTCTGTATTTTTTCTACTTCCTGTGCATTCTAAACTTATTTGCATTTGCTAAGTATTGTTGACATCTAAGTGTTTCAGCTTGTATTGGTAAATGATCATAGAAGATTATATCTTTTTTAGTTTAATTTGTAATTCTAATTTGTGTTACTTTATTTATTTAGCGTACTCTTTCCTGTAATACGTCACTGCAAAGCGTTAATAAATCATTTAGTGGATACAAAAATTTGTATCTTATCGTAATGTTTTCAACGTGTTGATGTACGGTATTAAGCAAATCAACGTTTTTTGGTACAGCAAATTTGTAACGATTTCTTTTCTTAATAAAAATATGAGTGCTAGTTTTCATGGTTCAGTTTTCAACTTTACCCCATTAAATCCAATATAATTTACGTTTCTCGTTTTCAATCTGTGAATTAAAATCAGAGAGGCATGTGTGTATTTGTGTAACGTAATAAGATATTTCGCAGTCACTATTAGGTTATTGACTTTTCAGTATTTCTCTTTTCATATTCTGCACCGACTTCGATATCTATCATTTGCAATTATACCTTCAGGATTCTAATGAATGATAATTTGTACTCGGCAATAAGCAAAGAGCAGCTTACATTGTTACATTTAAGACAACAAAATAATTTCAAGATATGATGCAGGCGTTGCACTGCAACACTGCGTAACTCTGTTCAAAGATAACGTATGAGGACGCGTGGCTAGATGGTCCGGCAATTTGGGGACGCAGTAAATAGTTTTTTCAATAAGAGTATTTCTAAAACAAACAGATCAAACACGACATGCGCTGTAAGCATCTACCATGTGATAATGTCACCGTTAGCGAATAATTTGAGATTGATTGCATATATGAGTGCAGTTGGGTTAAGATTGATGCAGACTCATTGACGCCTTCCAAATTAGACTAAATAGTTTGATCTACTTGGAAATCCAGTGTTCTGACTGCCACCTAATGTTTCCTCACTTGTTTCTATCTCATGAACAATTTCGATACCCTATTATACTCCCCGGAGCAAGGGATGTCCATTCTTCTCCTTCTTTTTCTTCTTCGTCTGGTCTCTATCCGTTCCGTATGTCGGCAACCATCTTGGCTGTCTTGTCTCTGCTGGTTGATGCTCGGATTAGCTCCGTAGTTGTCTTGGAGGTCCATGTTCTCAGATTTCTTAGCCAGAAAGTTCTTCTTCTACCAGCACTTTTCTTTCCTGGTATTTTTCCCTGGAGAACAAACTGCAGGAGTTCATATCGACTATTGTTCCTCATGATGTGGCCAAGGTACTGTAGATTCCATGTTTTTACAGTGGTCAATATTTCCATATCTTTTTTAATTTTACGTAGCACTTCAGCATTTGTGGTGTGGTCTGTCCATGGTATTCTCAACATTCTTCGATACAGCCACATTTCAAAAGCTTCTAACCTTTTACTGATAGTTTCCGTTAATGTCCACGTTTCAACGCCATACAGGAGGACAGAGAACACATAGCAGCTAAGGATTCTCATGTCCACTTACTTGTCACTCTCTTGCCCTGGGAGTGAGAAATCGCTCCAGCAGGCGGATGAGCCACAAGTAGGCCAACGGCATGAGGATGCAGAAAGCAACGAGAAACTACTGCAATAAAGATCCATTTGATTCTCTTGTAACACATCATGGCTGTGTCCATTATTCAAAACCATATAAAAATCCGACCAGTAGTTTTTGCGTTAATTCCGTTCATCCACACGAACAGACAGCAAAGAGACAGATAGACAAATTTTATGAACTGTCGATTCATTTCCTGTCCAAACTGATTTTTCAATTAATATCCTAAATTTGCAGTTTTATTACATGTATAGATTTTATATTGTGATATACGTTAGTGTTTATTTGTCTAATTTTGGAGTTTCGATGGCTTATTCTAAGCATTACTGTCTAACGCTGGACTGTTTCTCAACATATACTATCGTCAGTTACACTACCTTTGTTCGATTTTATCCTTTGAGTAATGACTGCGTGCTTCATTTTAGTGACTAAAACTTGAAATAGGTAACGAGCAGTCTTTCACTGAAGCTGTTGGCTCAAATAATATTCGCAGTTACTCAGAATTAGTTGTTTCGTTACCGACCTTTCTGGAAAGTGCTCATTAGACGGCCTTTGCCGCCGGCTACAACAAAATTTAATGAAGTGTCTGGCCCACGCACGGCATTGCACGACACGTCTGCAGCAACACCAAGACAGAGACCAGACATGGATCAAACATATAGTACTGGCCATCTCATCACGGTTGTTAGACAGTTTTACATAGTGATACAGGCTAATATTAGAGAAGTGCCCCGTCTCCAAAAAAAAAAAAAAAAAACAATAAAAAACAATAAAAAAACAGTCAACTCCAACAGATTGACTTCTGTTGACTTCCACATACGAGCCTGCTGAGTGAGTGGAATGCTAGGACCTGGTGTTCCGTAGGGCGTTGCTTCGAAGCCCCGTACCGCTATCTAGTTTTACGTTTCCCTTTGTTTCCATGAAATCACTCCAATGGAGTAACGGTTCGTTCCTTCAGATGGTCGTGGCCAAATTACTTCCAGTTCTTTACCCCCTTTCTCTCCGGCTATAATTACCTCGACGTCGACGAGTGGCAAATCAAAAAAAAAAAATCGTTCGAAAACATAGCGAAATATTCAGCTAGTTGATTCGTTTGCCACCATAACAGAGGCGCAAACCAAATGTTCAGTGAAACCTCCGACCAAACGCCAAAAGTTAAAAAAAGAAAAAGAAATAGTATATGAAGGAGAACACAATGCGACAAATGCATATGTCTGTGGATTGGAGAACCAAATGCGTGATTAAACTTATCTCTTGTAACAAAGTGTGTTCTAAATTCTAGTTCCACTGCTCCTTCAAATGGCAAATTGAAAAAAAACTTGAGATTATTTCTTATTGTTAAAATATGATATAACGTACGTGTCCCATGTATCCGCCATATTACAACATTTTCATTAAATATTTCTGCATACCGAAACTGGACATCGTCTGCCGCTTTCGGTTTCTTAAATTTAAAAGTCGTTTAGTAGTACACCATCACAACTTTACACCTTCCAAGTTGTTAGTTTATTCAGAAAGAGTTTGATGAAATATTTCGTGAATTTATTAGTAATTTTCAGATGAGAACTTGTAGTTTTAGTTATGTGGAATAGGAGATTGGTTTCATTAGTTTATAGAATGATCAAGAAATCGTCTTTGCGTGCATTTATTGAGAGATTAGATTTTATTGCAGAAATTTATGCCAATGATTGGTACACCGAATTGTCAGCCGTTAGCCTGGTATGTCAGTAAAAACATGGTCTTCCGCTGATAGTTAAGATGAAGTATGAATTTAATAGTAAATTTTATGGAAATTCAACAAGAATCATTTAAAATTCTTAAATCGTTCCAGACTGTGTTGAAACAAGAAAGAAGAGAGAAAGATTCAATAAAGACCGTAACGGCAACATGGTGAATTAGTTACTTTATATGAATAACTAAGCATTCAACGACGTTTTCTTACCAACTGCATATGGTGATTCACAACACCTGCGGGAATCTGCAATCTTAGAAAACTAAATTTCCGTTAGATATTTTTCCAAGGAGTGTAATGGTGTTATCTGGGTTGTTCAGGTTTGTTCAAAACCTTGAACATTTTCAAGTGATCATTAAAGTGCGTGTCATTAATTTAAACTGACTATTTCAATAGCCTATATTTCAGACACATCATACATTTTTAGGAATATTCTCCAGGAAATAAGGATTGGTGACCAATAAGAAATTTTCAGTCTTAAGAGAGCATACCTGCTAAGGTGACCAATGGATAAGATTTTAAATAATCTCTTGTAATATAATTATTATTATTTTCATTGCGATGGAGCACACGCTCCGGCGGCAATTCACTTATTGAACTAATTATCCCTTTCTAATTTTTAATTACCTTACATAATTTGAGTATTAAATTCTTCCCGCATTTAGTTTTGCACTTAAAATTTTTAACTATCTCAATTATTTATTTAACCACCATAGAAGCACTTATACAAAAGTTCTAAAGAATCATGTCAGTTTTAACTGAAATATAAAATTTTAGCAAGCTCCAAAATGAACAACCAAAAACGGGACGCGAAATACAAGATGAAATAGCTTTTATACTGCGACTGTGCCAATTTCATGTTAAAGCACTAAATTCGAATCATGCATCACATAAGGCGCTGGCGATATCTGATTGATATTAAACAAAATCTTTTAAGAAAGACGTGAAGGATTTTCTCAAAGCGTAAGTAAGTAAATAAGCATACGCAGTACCGTAATACATTTTAAATTAAACCCAAATTTCATAGTTTTTTTTTTTCAATTTCAATATTATTTACACATCAATATCAGTAGTCTGTTTATTCTTTCTCATTGCAGTTAAAGGCTTTCCACGCGACATGATTTGAATTAAGGTTAAGTGCATCATATGCAATTTGCTACATTTATTGAGCTTAGAGAATTCACTTAAGTGCGAGGAATTTACGCAGGTTTTGTACATGGTAGATTCATCTGTACTCGTTTGTTTTCTCATATGACTTAATTATAGAAAATAGATTCCTTTTAAGTGGTTCAACCTTTTTTCCCCACACACATTGAACAGGAAGAAGGCAAAATTTGTAAATTTAAAATGTTAACCTTTTCGCTATTCAAATATCTGATTCGAATGATTGGTAATAAGAAACTAACGTGAATTCCATGTATTACTTTACCCACAAGTTCCATTAAATGATACAACTGTTTAGTGTCTAGAAACGCGTTAATTATGACTCGCGCCATTACTGCTAGACAGTTTACAACTTGTTGTTTTATTGAAGTTTATATCTGGTGCAGCTAATGCCCGACTGGTATGCGTGCTTGGGACAGATGCTCCGCGTCAATTAATACGAGAACACCGCAGTACTTAGGGCTTATCTGGCGAGCCAACTGAGTCCTCACGAAGGACCCTCTCGCCGAACGGACATCCATCTCACTACCGTCCCCGGTTTCGACTGATAATACTAAAACCCTCCCCACAAACACGATTTAATAGCTCTTTATCAGCGCGTTAAATACGCCACCCATAAAACTTGTGTGATTCCGAGAGCCGGGCGGGCACAAAAAAGGCGGTTTAAAACACTCAGGCTCTAAACAAAACCGCAGAGAAAAATAAAACAATTCCGGGAAGGCAGCAGCATACTTATTAGTGTAAAATGAACGAGTCGGAAAGGCGGTAAAGGTATAGGAAGAAAAAGAGCGGACAGGCATCTTGTAAACAGCCTCGCTTCCCCGGCAGTCTCAAGACACGTTTCCCCGGTCGCTGAACTGCCGAATTCTCCCCGGCATAGACGTTACCCTTTCTTCCTAATGATTGCATCAAGACCAAAGAGCGCACGAATTTAATAGGGATCTCATTTTAACGACGTGCAATTTGTACTGACTTAACAACCTTGGAATATGGTGGCAACTTTTAATGATACGAATAAACTTCACTTCCATTTGTGTTTAGTATCTCCAGCCTTCATTATCAATGCCTTTTAAAAGTTCATCATTCTTTCTTCGAGGTATGTTGGGATCAATAAAAAAAACAAAAAAAAAACATCAATGCTATGAAACTCTATAACTCATAACTCAGAATGTAATACATAACTCATAAATTGTTCTTCAAACTTAGAAAAATACTTAGGTATACGGCAGGAAGAGCATTTTATTTTCGAGAGAAAAAAAATCCATTGATGCAGTAATACAATGACTGTCAAATAAGCTTAGTTGTTCAAACGTAACTATTTGTAGAAAACTTGTATACTTTCACTAGCTTAGACTGAAATCCGTTGAAACCTTTTTTTCGTTGACAGACAATGAAGCCGTACTTATGAGTATCAGTTGTTATCGAAGTAAAGAAAAATTAACGAGAATGAATAATTTTGGTAGAAGAATACGTTACAGGGTGTAACATACAATTTCAGACCATATTTATAATTTTAATTAATGATTAATTTAGAAATTTTCCTTGCGTTCTCTAGCATAAAGCTAGTTCGATTTCGTTTGTTCTTAGAGAATGTTTGCAGTTACTAGCTCACGTTACTATTAATATTGTTGGCTGGGAAGTCAGTTTTTCCGTGTTTGTTACATTCATGAGTAATTAAGTGAAACAATAAAATTATTCACTGAGGCTTTTCAAGACTACACGGATGTTAAATGAGTGTTTTGCAAGGAAGTATTAATGGACTATACATGTAAATTGCTTCTGCAATCACGTTGTAAAGAGAACTTGAATTCTTGGTATATTAAGTCCAATTCTGGTGCTGTGGTAGTTTTATGTGGGCACAAAGGACAATATTAAAACTGTTTTGTTATTCAGATATTGAAGAAGCTTTATTTTCTCTTATAATCAGGGAAGACTATCCGAAAAGAGCAAGGATAACTGATCAACAGTTATGTTCTCTGGTGACCTCTGTCTTTAGCAAATCTCTTTATTAAACCAACATCCAAACAAAGAACTGATACAAAACAATCACGACTTGTACAACAAGGGGCAGCAAATGATATTATTATTTCCTGGAATATTTTTTTCTGACAATACTGTTCTATTACGGAGGATATTTATAAGCTTCTTATTCTTCCAAGTTATGTAATTTATTTTACGTAGTTCCAGAATCGAACCCATGAACCACCTTAATATCCTAACAATACCAACTATACGATTGATATTGGAAGCATGAATCAACAAAATTACACACAAAGTTGGTGAATTTGGAAAAAGTTTTTAATAACATTAAGCAGCACACGTTGTTTAAAATTTTAAAATATCTGTGTCTATAATACTGAGATCTAAGAGTTATTTACAGTGTGTTGACTGACAAGAATCACATGACTCGTGGGGCATGAGTCAGTCACACCAATCTGCACTCCATTAACACTGAACTTTGGCTTGTATCCGCACTTAACAACGAAGAATATCAAAGAAAAAAATTGGAATAAATTTGTTTGTTTCGTCTTTTCTATATCGAGAAGATTCTAAGAATATCTGTAATCGAGAAGGAACTTTGTACCAAACTAAACGCAATATGTGAACAGACAAACGGGGACAGAAAAGCCAAACGTAAGCCTTTTCTTTTATAATTAAATTTGAAAAGTGGTCATTGTGACACTTTTTTGCTGATTAATTTTTTAATTATTTAAAACCAAGATTCTGGGAAATTGCTGAAAGATTTTAACGAATGTAGCATTTATGCTAAACATATGTATATGTACGGAATAGCAAAGATGAATAAAATTAAAAGAAACATAATTTATTTCAGTAAAAAGTAGATGTGAAGGAAGATTGACATTAGGGCTTATGCTCCATCGAAATTCGATTAAATTAACATCTCAGCAATAAGGGACCTTGCACAAGCTACGTGGCTCGGTCCAGGGGAGGTGGAGGGTGGGGGGGGGGGGGGGAAGGCTACGTTGGGCTACGAGGGGGAGGAAGGTTCCGAGCCAGGCCACGTAGCTTTCCTTTCATAACATTTTTCACAGTTAAAATGAGGAACAGAACTCACAACAGCATGTAAATATTCATTTCCCTCAGTTAATTATCTCCGTATGTAATTGACAACCGTCTGACAAGAGAAAACAGTACAAAATGTCTTCTGGAATTAAACGGGAAAAGAGCTACCTGCTACGTGGGGGGTAGAGAAAAAAGCCACGTAGGGCTACGTGGGGGGGAGGGGGTCAAAATAGAGCTACGTGGTTTATGCACGCTCCCTAACAAGAAAATAAATAACTGTATCAGAAATATAGTAGCAGAAATAATAAAAGAACAGTATTAAACAGGGAAAATTACAACACATTGGCAATAGAAATATGACATCAAAGAGAGCAAGAAGAAGTTCCTTTAGATTAAGACTTTAGTATTTAGTCCAAAGAAAGAAATTTCTAGACGCAATTGTATGCACTAAAGCACTTTATTGTGGTGAAGCTTCGGTACCAAGAACGTAAAAATGGAAGAAAAACTAAAGCATCTGGAATGGTGAAAATCAAGTGTACCGATAAACTACAAAATTAATTCGACTTAAAAATAGTGACTGAAAATAATAATTCTTGTCAACAGCTACCAAATAAGAAATTGGTATTTTCAATAGTTCTGATGTTCTCGGAACTGATCAACTTGTTTGTCAAACAGCTAAGAAAAACCAGTTTGTTCTAGAATGGAAAATAAAGCCTGTGTTGTGATTTATATATCTTGACCAAAAATAATTGTCTGGGCTTAATAACCTCTTAAGCTCTTATCATTTATTGTCAACTGAGGACAAGGTAAACAAGTATTCTATGCAGATGTCCGAAGTCTTTATGCATATTTAATGAGAATTTTGCTTGTTTTTAGTTGTTGACTCGAAAAATTATGCCACGTTGTCTCTAAGACTTGAGCAGAACGAGGAATGATTTTAAGGCTAATCCATTCTACGAACTCTGCTTAGCGGATGCTCAGTGTTTATCAGTTATTTGTATGAAGTGACGGCGGAGGCGAGGGCCCGCTAGCGAGCTGCCGACAGCCGCCTAATGAATTTCTTAAAGACGGGCGTGTCCGGGGAGCCTATAAAAAATTGGCGCCGTCTGCGGCCCGCCGCCGTCGTAAACAGATTTATGTGGCTGAGGCGGTGACGACAGCAGGGGCTGCGAGGGGCCGCGTGTCTGCTAACTAGCGGCGCTCTATCCCAGCCCCAACACGGTGCAGGCGAGAGCTACACAACCATTACACGTTAGAGTGTGTGCAACAGAGCGAGCTCAAAGATGACGACAGCAGCAAAACAATCCAAGTGCAGGGAGGGTTTAAACGTTTTCTTGTTATTGATTGGTTGTTTGACTATATTTATAGCTCATGTGGGGGCTAATTTTGAATATGATTTAAAGAAAATAATTGCTCTATCTACTTTGAGACACCGAGTGTGGTGGTGTAACGGTTAGCGTTCTCAGCTCACATTCGGGAGGACGCCGGTTCGAATCCCTGTCCGAGCATCCAGATTTGGGTTTTCCATGGTTTCCCAAATCACTCCAGGCAAATGCCGGGATGTTTCCTATATAAAGGCCATGGCCGAATTGCTTCCCATTCCTTGCCCCCCCAATCCTTTCCCGTCTCTAAAGACCTTGCTGTTAAGAGACGTTAAGCAGTTAAAAATAATAGTAATAATAATAATACTTTGAGATAACTTGGATTAATAATGAGACTTTTATCAGTAGGTAATTATAATCTGGAATTTTTTCATTTATTAATTTATGTACTATTTAAGGTTTTATTCTTTTTAGGTGCTGGTTCTTATATCCATAATTTGGGTATAAATTATGAATATCCGAATTTTCAGGATATTCGGTTTATGGGTTCAATAATTAATAGAATACCTATAACTTCTATTTGTTTTAATGTTTCTAGTTTATGTTTATGTGGAATACCATTTTTGGCTGGATCTTCTTTTTCTTCACCATCTTTCCCAAGTATTAAGGGTTGGCTGCCTTTCGTGAGTTTCTACTCATCACTGACTCAGTCAAGTTTGGAGATATTGCCTTACGCCCGCATGCCCTTGCCGACGCCAAGCATTTTATGCCTACTGCCGGGTCGTACTTGGCACTAATGGACGAAGTGACAAGTCTGTGGAACGTGTAACTACACTGGCTGAAATTAAAAGTGATACACCCAGACAGGAATGGTGCAATTTTAAGAAACTTTGTAGATAAATCCAAGGTCATTCCCAGAAGAAATGATAACAAATTGAAATGATCAGGCTAAGTTTTTTATCTTTAGATACAGTTGTCAGTAAGAAGTGCCCACATCTTGAGCACCTATGCATTCGTGGAGCCTTGCCGGCATTGAATCAATAAGTTGTCTAATGACCTCGACGTCGACGAGGCGAAAAGTCAGGCCTCTTCTTGGGGTATGTCTCTCTATTCCTGCATGTCTTGTGCAGTCAGCCGTTGCACAGTTTGTGCTGAATGACCATGTGATCTCCCTACTTATTGTATTTCAGACATGCTCTGTTGGGGACAAATCTGGGGACCATGCGGTCCGAATTGTGATCGTAACCCCTAGCTTGGTTCGAGTTGTGATGGTCACAGTATGAGGACAGGTATGTTCTGCTGGAAGATGCGATTTGAATGTTGGACATTAAAGGTATCACAAAAGGGTGCAGCACCCCGTCCACATTGTGTTGGGCTGTCACTCTGAATCAACAACAATTCAGTCCTGCTACTGATTGTTCCCGAACCATGACACCAGTGGCTGAACCTATGTTACGTTCCGCAATAACAGCAATGTAAGCCGTTTCACCATTACGCCTGAGTACATGTTGTCAATTATCACATTTAATTTAATTGCAATGGAGCATACGCTTCAGTGGCAATTTCCCTACACACCCAACTTCCCCCTATCCTGCACCCACCTACCGTTGCTCTCTACAAATTTTATCTTTAAATTCTTTCAACGTTTTCGGTAAATTATTCATCATTTCTCTTGGTAACTCATTCCAATCTTTGACATCCTTACCAAAAAAAGAAAACCTTGCCACGCCCTTGTGCCTGAAATCAAGTGACAGCTTGTGGTAATGGTCATCTTTTCCCTTCTATGCACTACTTTTCATACCTACTCCAATATTTTTCCATGCCTCATCGCCAGTATACGCCTTGTACACTCCCATGATTCTCCTCATCCTCCCCCTGTCTTGCAATGAATCCCATTCCAGCTCCTTTATCACATCTGTCACTGATTGTATTCTGCGATAATTTCCAGAAACAAATCTGGCAGCCCTTTTTTGCACCCTCTCCAATTCCTGTATTTGATACGCAAAATGTGCGTCCCATACTACACTACCATATTCAAGCAGTGGTCTGACCAAAGTTTTGTAACCCAATTCCTTTACTTCTCTCGTGCAACCCCTCTTCACTCTCTCCAACAAGTGCAGAATTTTGAAACCTTTTCCAACCACCTGTCCAATGTGTCCTACCCAGTTAAGCTTGTTATCAAATGTAATGCCAATATACAGTATTTACATTTCAAGTCTCCAGCAAGCAATTCTTTCCCCACCTTATATTCATAATTAACCTTTTGTTTTTTATTTGTGTATCTAACAAGCTGACTATTCTTTTCATCTATCTTCATCCCATGTTTACCAACCCAACTAGATACCCTGTCCAGATCACCCTGCAACTGTTTACAGTCCTCAATCGTTTTGATCCTTTTGTATAGCATTATGTCATCTGCAAGCAATCGAATTTCAGATAGTAAACAATTAACACAATTATTAATTAGAATAATGAATATTAATGGCCCCAATACGCTACCCTGCGGCACTCCCATTTTTACTTCCACTTCTATTGATACCGCATTTACTACCCCAACTTTCTGTTTTCTACCTTTTAAAAATTCTTCTACCCAGCAAATGATTTTCTCATCCACTCCAATAATTTTTACCTTATTTACCACCATTTTATTGCTCACTATGCCAAACGCCTTTGAAAGATCTAGTGCAACACTTTAAATTTGGGCCCCCTTGTCCATTTCATCTGAAATATGTATATTGACATTGCCACAGACATAATCGAGACTCGTCTCTAAACTCAAAGGTACGCCATTCACGTGTCCATTTGCGTTTTGCAGTACCTTAGGTTAGACGGCACTGCAATGAAATCAGGTTAATGGAACACATTTTATAGGGGTCAGCGAGTGTAACCCAGCTTGAAGCAATTGGTTTACAATGTCCGGTAGGTGACTCTCTCTGTAACCACTGCTTGGATCTGGCCTGCAGTCACTCGTCTACCAGCAACAGTCACACACACAATTTGGAGGTCTTCACGTGCTGTTTTCCTTTTGTATGGACTTGTGCCTGCTCCAGGAGTATTAGAGCCTTCTTTCATCCACTGTGTAACAAGCCTGTATACTGACATTGCACTACGTATAATTCTTCGGGAGATTTCGTGATGTGATGCACCTATTTCAAACACGCCAATTCTCCTACCTCTCTCTCAGCTAGACATTTGGGTGTAGAGGGTAGTCACTCTTCCCCTTGACATACGTGGTCAACTTGTGCACAAAAAAGTGCCATGTTACACCACTCCGTTCACCACTTATACACTAAAAAAGTATAGTAATTTTATATAGTAAAAAATAGTCCCATACTTCTCGTACTTTTAAATGTAATACTTGCTCCTTTTAATCATTTCGGGGATACTGGAACCAAAATTCATTCATTTATCATAACTCCGTCTGAGTGTAGACCTTTTAATTTCCGCCAGTCTATGTTCTGTGTGCGATGAGTATTTTGTTTTGTTTGAGAAGTGTGTAGTTTACGAGAAAGCGATTTTGGACCCTCCCGGCATTCGTGTTGATGGTCGAGGAAAACCGCTGAGAAATCTGAATAAAGATATCTAAAGAAACTTACCGGCTTTAAATCTCTAAAGATATTTGACTGTTTCTGCCTTGTATCAAACTTAAGCTGCCGATCGCTTGAAAATGTACAATAGAAGAAGACAACTATTAAGACCAGCTTTCAGTATTTCATAGTTGATACTGAAATATCCTACTGCCCCAGTGGAAAGAAGATCTCACAAGCAGGTTCCATTAAGTGTAGGAAGAAATTGAATAGATGACTTATTTGGGACGAACGTGATGGCTGCAGGAAAACTGACGGGAATAATAGCTCCTGGTGGTGACGAATGTTGAGTATAGTACAAGAATAGTCCGGAGCTGGTATGACATAGTGTTCCTGGAACGGTGAAAGACGTTGGGACCCAAGCCAGACCCGAGGGTGCTCCGAGACATTGCGTGCGCCCAGACTCCACGGAGGATCAAGTTCCGGGAACGTCAGGTCTCTGGCTGCTGGAGTTTCCAGTCATTATGGAGGTGCCTCGTTTATACAATTACGATTCAATTTTTTTGTCATTTAACTTACATAGTTCAGTGTGAAGCAGAACGCTTCGACCTTTTCTTTTCCTTCTGGTGTCGAGGTCGTTAGAGGGCAAGGATCGGGAAGGATTTCGGCTATTGGCTTTTGAAGGAATCATCCCAGCATTCTGTTGGCGTGATTTGGGGAAAATCCAAATATGGATGGCCGAGTGGGTATTCGAAACCACTTCCTGCCAAATGCGAAGCCAAAGCACTGCCATTCACCCACCACACTCGGTTTCGCTTCAAAAACCCAAGGTCCCAAATGTTATTCCCGAAGATGTCAGAGTTTTTTGTGATCGTTTAACAACAAGCTAACATTGAAAAGCAAAAATTTGAACCACAAGTTACTTTCCTCCATAATGCTGGTATCAATGGTGTCAAGCTTGAGATCTGTCCATATCCAAGTTCTAAGTTTTGGTCTGACTGTAATTCCTATACGTTAAACGTGAAGCGGACTTCATCCTCTGACGGGAAGTATCGTTCAAATGGCTGTTAGTAGGTGCATAGGTTTATAACTTTAATGTTCTGTCAGTAATATACCCTTAGTTTATAAGTAAAGCACCTATCTATTTGTATAAATCGATCGACGTCTACCTAAGCAATAAATGTAATGTAATTCAACTCCTTTGCGAACTTTCATTTGCTTCAAGGCTCATATGTTGGTGAAGGGGCTTGGTGGGATATTGGTCAAAGAATTAGGAATGGTGCATGGAAGGGGAAAGGCGCTCGATTTCATGCATAAGGGAGTGGGAAGGTTTTCTTTTGTTGGTAAGGGTGCAGGGATTGGAACAAATTACCGAATGAAGTTATGAGTAATTTACAAAAAAACGCTTAAGGAATTTAAAATTAAAATTTGTAAATCGGAAAAATTAATTGGGGAAGAATTTAACATTGAAATATACAAGAAAATTTAAAACATAATATAAAATGGGGGAATTAGATGACCAGGGGAATTGCCACGGGAGCGTTAGTTCCATAGCAATTAAATTAATAATAATAAAATCTCAGTTTTTATTTAAACTCTTGCACTTAATGGTTATTCACTCATTTTCTTTGAACTTGTATCGTATTGAGTAATAGCTTCAAGCCTGTCAAAATGAAGGGTTGAACGCAATATTCTGGCAGTTCACTTCTTTACAGTTGGTTAAGTATACTGAATTGCTCATAACCTTGATTTTGTAATGTTCTAGGTATTTCGTGTGCAGTTTACATAGCATTACAGTTGTAACTTCTACTGAATTAATGGCGACAGTAGTATGGTAGCAATGAAATTAAAACAAAAAAAATTAGGTATCCCAAAACGTTTGGATATACCACGTGATATCAATTTTATTCCTGATCCAGGCACAATTCAGCACGATAAATATGAAACTACTTTCATCCGCATGAAGTAATAGCTTCAGTAGCATGGCGCTTATGAAAGCAGTTTAAATTGTTTATAAAACTGATATCAGAGTGAATTATGCTGTAACAAAATATATCAGTTACGACTAATACTGCCATTCGAAAATCATAGCTTCTAATACGGTCATGTGAATAAGCGACGGGTATCACGTATGGGAGTTTATTCAAGAAAAGCTTGTAAGGAGACACGAATAACGATATTTTTTAATGATATTTTTTGTCAGGTGAGTACCTTGCTATGATTAGGTTCTCGAAATATTTGGATAGGATTTTTTTAATAAATGCGTTTTACTTTAAATGACGGAAAGTATAATTTCAAAAACGACTAACTGTTATTTATTTGATTGATATATTTCGCGGTTACGTAGGTTTCGTGTAAAATTTCCCTGTGTTTTTAAAGCCAAATATTCCGAGAACCTAATCATAGCAAGGTACTCATAATCAAAAAAGATCGTTATTCGTGTTTCCTTACAAGCTTTTCCAGAATAAACTCCCATTTCGAGTAGTGGCAACATTTTCTAATTAGCTTAGCATAGATTATCACAATTAATTTCATTATACACCTTCAGTATGAACTTCAATTGGATTAAAGCACGCGCAATAACACAGTCACTGTATCGCCAAGTCAACTTGAACCACTGCCACCACAGCAGTGCTGCTGGCTAACCAGGAAATTTCTGCAATTGTTGTATAGCGAGGCAGAGAGATAAAAAAATTATAATGTGACTTTCGTTTTAATTGATATGTTGTTTTTTGTTTATTTACGACGATTAGTCTTTAATAAAATGCGTTGAGCCTGGGGACCTCACCTCAATGATTGTAATTTTCGGTGAATCTCACTAATACCCGAAGTGTTAGTTATACTGATTGCCACCACAGCGCTGCTAGGCTAACGAGGAAACTTCAAATGTATAGCTGCAGTGACTTCATTTGCGTTTATGCTGTTAAAAGGAAGTGTAAATTTCAAATAAATAACTGAATATGATTCGTTTGCACATATAATGTTAAAACAAAGTATAATTACGATGCCAGATAAAAGGTAATTAATTGTCTGTTGTGGAAGTGACTGCACAAAAATACAAAGAGCAGGATAAAAAAAAAAATTAATTTGAGGCTATAGTACGTTACAAAGTTACAATGGTACTTTCGTTTAAATTTACATGTTCCTTTGTGTTTAATTACAAGTAGATTAAGACATTTATGTGAGCAGAAGGGCATTCGGTGTTTACACTATTCTCTGTTGCAGTTGTAAGTGCTAGGTTACAACATAAACTATGAATTTTTTTGACACAAGAAACCGGGAGTAGTTTACGTCACCATACACGTCGTCAATAACACGGCGTTTATGAAAACATCTTATTTATTACCAACAATAACTAAATTCCTTCTGCCTTATGCTGTAACAACAACATTCTGGTCCAGGCTGCGTTTCAACCTGTTATCCCTGCTAATAACTGTTATCCCTGTTAATATTGATCTTACAAAATCAAACTATACGGACACATCTGAACATATTAAATGCATCTGAACTACATTTCGAGTAGTGGTAATATTTTCTATATCAAGATTCCTAATTAGCTTAGCATAGATTATCACAATTAATTTCATTATACACCTTCAGTATGAACTTCAATTGGATTAAAGCACGCGAAATAACACAGTCACTGTATCGCCATGTAAACTTGAACCATGGCAGTCAGTGTCACTAACACTTCGGGTATTTTCGAGACTAGCCGAAGGTTGCCGAGCTATGGAGGGGAGTCCATTCTCCAGGCACAACGCATTTTATTGAAGAGGATGATGACTTACACTGAAAACTGAACGAAACACATGACTCTAATATTTATACATCTATATGTAATTGTAACTCTAAGAGTTACAATCATTTAATGATTGAATTGGATAATAATATTTATAAATGCCTATTTTTTATATTCCGACTTACTTTCCAACATTCTGTTACTGTAAGATGACATAAAATACCCTAATCGATGAATGTCGAAAGCATTAAGAGGCTGTTAATACGGTACGTAAACAAATTATTAAAAAATATGATGTTATTAATAATCTGTAATATTTTTTTAAGAGTTGTGATTCATCATTTACAGAATTTATACAGTGTATTGTGTTATAAAATATCATACGAAAGTTAAGCGGTATTGTGCAAGTAACAATTGCACAAGGAGAGACGCCAAAGTGTTCCCTCAGAGGAAATTGTTGGCTGTACCCGTGTCATATCTAACTTTTTTCTCCTTTTCCGTTAGGCGCATTTTCTTATGAAATTTAAAGCGCAGTGCTTTCCCCTTGGATTCCATTGTGATGGAAGTGTATTTAGTTGTTTATTGATTTCTGTGTGTAACAGTGATGTGTGTTGTGAATGATTGAAAGAATGGGGACGGTGAAACCCGGTGCCACCCAATCAGGCCTACTCTTCTGAAAGACACCTGGCTTAACGTCCCCATCAGACGAACAGTGTCGTTTGCCCTCACTCCGTACGCACTGCGGAGAGGCTTCAGACTCTGATGCACCAACTGGTAACTAGGAATAATGTACGACCACCTCTCCTACACAGCCAGTCCTGATGATGAAAATTTCTTCCACTAGCAGGATTCCAACCAGCTACCCCGTGTCAGGCGCCAGATATTATCACGGTATCCCAACCAACCTTATATAGTATATAGTAGTTGATATTTGTTTACTCAGAGCTGAGGGCAATACGAGACAGCAAGAACACGTGATGGAACCTCCGGTGATTGTGGGTGTATTCAAACAGGCGACTCTCTAAGCCAATTAGTCACATAGGACATACTAAGTGCGATACGTCAAGTTGGCACTTGTTGTCCTATTATCGGCCGTAGGTTTTATCAGCACTCACTCGCTTTCGGCGGTTATCGGTGGCACAGTAGAATGCTTTCCGGGTAAATGACAAGCAGTCAGATAATGCCTTCACTCCTTGAAAGTTGTACTGTTTAACAAAGCATAAAGTTTAACACGTGAAACATAATGAAAACTTGTAGGATCGTAATTTTTCACGGCGTTGAATGAAGGCAGAGATGGAAGCCTTCGAAACGTCCCGCAAATGTGACATCTTAATACGGCTGGAAGCCCAAGAAAAATATATTACTAATAATGAAAGCTTGCTAGAGAAATGGTGTAAATAGAGACTAACTCGGTTCCTATCAGAATGTGTTGGGTCAGCTGCGTTTGCGTGTTTTAATCGACTAGTAGTTCACTAGCGTTGTCAACAGTCCGCAGAGTAGTTATCACGCGACACTTCATCACTGTTACCAACATTTGAAGGCTGGATTCTAACTTTCCAGTTCTTAGAAGTGTTACATCCGTGTCAGCCTATCGATCCAAGCTGGTGACCGAGATTCATAATTCTCCTCTCGTGGCTTAATTGGGCAGGATTTCACGGGTCATAGGCGACCTGTTACTAATGTGAAATCCGACCCACGAAACAACGTCTGTTAGAGACGTTCGAAACGGATCAGCAGGACCGAGCGAGGTGGTAATGCTACGTCCTCGCATTCGGGAAGATGCAAGTTCGAATCCCCGTCCGCTCGTCAACATTTCGGTTTTCCAGGTTTACCGAAGTGACGCGAGGCGAATGCCGGGATGTTTCCTTCAAAACGTCATGGCCAAATTACTTCCCGTTGCTTGTGTCCAGTCCTCTTCCTCCTATAAAGACCTCGGCGACAACGAGGCGCAAACTAAGAAAAGGAACAGCATGAACGCAATAAGTTACGATTTAATTAGGAATAATGAGGGACTAGAATTTAAGATAATTAGGACCTATATGAAGGGGAAGTCTATTAATAAATTTTGAAACCCTACGCAATTCCCGTAAATTGTTGGAAATTCTTCAACCATCAACTAGTTTGATTTGAAATAGCAGCAATATCAAAACTAGGAAAGAAAGCCATGATTGGCTAAAACGGGCGCGATCGTGTTATCAACGATCCTGTTGTCATTTGTTCAAAACGGGGTCCCATATTAATAATAATAATATTTAATTAAATTGCAATGGAGCGCACGCTCCGGTGGCGATTTCCCTACACATCCATCTTCCCCCATCCTGCACCCACCTACATCTGCCCTCTACAAATTTTAACACTAAATCCTTTCAACGTTTTTTTGTAAATTATTCATCAATTCCCTTGATAACTTATTCCAATCCCTGACACCTTCACCTATAAAAAGAGAATCTTCCCACACCCTTGTGCCTGAAATCGAGTGCCAGCTTGAGGTCATGTCCTTTTCCCTTCCATGCATTACTTTCCATTCTTGCACCAATATCTTTCCACGCATCATCACCAATATACGCCTTGTACACTCCCATGACCCTCTTCATCCTCATCCTGTATTGCAATGAATCCCATTCCAGATCTTTTATCATATCTGTTTCTGATTGCATTCTGCGATAATATCCAGAAACAAATCTAGCAGCCCTTTTTTGAATCTTCTCCAACTCCTGTATTCAGGTATATGTATCTTTAATAAACTCTCAACACATCTTAAAAGTCTATCAAATGAAAAGATTAAATTCAGGAAAAAATTAAAACACTTTTCAATTAACAACTCCTTTTACTCAGTCGAAGAGTTTATTTTTATGGTATCTTCAAAATAATTGCCAGTAGTTTGTGTAAATGTAGTTAACGTAATTAATGTACCACATATGCGGTGACTGTACATCTTCTGTTTTATTTATCTATTTTCTTATGCAGTAAACCATACAGAGCCAGTGTCTTGGATTGGGATCTGTGGAAAAAGAATGCATTGTACATTTAGCAGGTATAAAACCTCATCAGAGTTAAGACAATACGTGAAACTGAAATAAGATTACTACGTTGATTTGTAAATTGTAAAGCTGCTTTTAACTGAATAAATAAGTGAAGGTAATAGCTTTAATTATTTAAGCTGTGTAATATATCTCTGGTCAACACTCAACGATTTTATATACGTTATTGATAGTAAAATCAGTCGATCTTTGCAGAAGAGTTCGTTTAACGTACACAGTGAAGATTAGTGGGTAGAAAATGCCTGAAATACTATCAGTCTCAAGGAGCAATAACAACTGTTACCTAATAATTATCGAGCAATTGAAACTAGGGATATTACCGTGACTCGCGGATGTGTGAGACTAGTGAGATACTGTACATGATGGGGAAACTGCATGTTAAAAGTTAAACCCAACCTAAAAAACTGAAAAAAAGTACTGTCAGCCTGCGAGTTCCAGAAACAAACCAACCACCGAACCACGTCATTCGCACAACACCTGCTACAACAGTTGTTTTTGCTTTTACTCAGTTTTTTCCATACGGTCAATAAAAACACACTGACAATCTTCGGATCGTTGAGTGCCGGAACCGTGAATCGTTAAAAATTAGAAAATTAAGGGTTATGTTCCTGTTGATCATAACATAATGCAGTCAAGGGAAACGATATTAGATCTACATAATACAATAACTGATGTAAATTTATATTGATTATACCATAACTGATGTAAATTTATATCTCTCAGTTGCGCTGTTTATTTCTGGACCCATTATTGTTTTACTGTGTTATGGAAATGTATTTCTAATCTCACATTTCCTCACACTGAAACAAAGCTAAATAATAAAATTAGGAATTCTAGCACGTCGTCAGATGAGCATAATGCAGATTGAAAATCATTTACCCAGTCGTTCAACGTGTATATCCTGCAATTATAACATATAGATTCAGTCAGATCTAATTAATTATTTTTTTAATTAAAAAATGGCAATGGAGCTAACACTCCGGTGGCAATTTCCCCAGTCATCCATTTAACCCATTAAAAAAATATATATATATAATTGGAAATGTTAAATTCCTCCCCCATTTACTATTCTGATTTACAAATTTTAAATTCCTTAAGGGTTTTTGGAAAGTTATTCATCACAACACTTGATAATCTGTTCCAATCCCTGACATCCTTACCGACAAAAGAAAATTTTCCCACTCTCTTATGCATGAAATCGAGCGCAAGCTTGTGGTAATGGTCGCCTTTCCCCTTCTATGCACTATTTATAATTCTTTGACCAATATCCTTCCAAAGCTCCATCACCAACATATGTCCTGTACATTCCCAGCACTCTCTTCACTCTCCTCCTTTTCTCCAATGAGTCCCAATCCAGCTCCTCTATCATATCAGTTACTGACTGGGTCCTGCGATAATTTGCACAAACAAATCTAGCTGCTCTTCTTTGCACACCTTCCAACACCTGTATTTGATAGCCAAAATGTTTGTCCCAAACTACCCTACCATATGCAACTAATGGTTTGACTAAAGTTTTGTAACCCAACTCCTTAACTTCTCTCGTACATCCTCTCATCTCCCTCTCCAGTAAATGAAGGATTTTGTTACCTTTACCTACCACATGCCCAATGTGCTCTGCTCAATCGAGTTTGTTATCAGACGTTATGCCAAGATATTCACACTTCAAGCTTTCAACAATTAATTTTGATCTCACCCTATAACCGTAATTAACCTTTTTGTTTTTTATCTGTGTACCTAATAAGCTAACTTTCTTCGCGTTTATCATCATCCCATACTGACCTAAACATTTAGATATTCAATCCAGGTCACCCTGCAGCTGTTCGCAGTCTTCGCCTGTTTTGATCTTATCGTAAACCATTATATCATCTACAAAATCCTAGACTCTGACCGTAACCCATCAACACATTCAGTAGAATTATGAACAGCAACGGTCCCAATACACTACTCTGTGGCACTCTCATATTTACTTCCACCTCTTTTGATAATGTATTTCCTACGCTAACACTTTGCTTTCTGGCTTTTAAGAATTCCTCTACCTAGCAAGTAACTTTTTCATCCAATCCAATAGGTTTAGTTTATTTAAAACCATAAACTGAAATATTTTAATACTTACACGCACACATATACGGTTACTTCAAACCAAACATACACCGATAATTTTTTTTCAGATCGAAAGAAATCCTACGCTCACGGGAACTGTGTTTAAAAGATTGCTAATATTCCTCAACAACATTTGATACGTCTTCAAGGCACAATTTCAGAGATTCTCTACCGGCTGACTAGTAACGTCAGAGAGGAGATTCATGAGTTGAAACTGAGTGAAACCAGCAAAGAATATCGGAGGAAGACGCGATAAGGTTGGAAAATCAACACTCCCTATTTACAAGTTTAAATGCACTAACAACCGACGAGACAATAATGAAATATGAAATCAATTATTTGGCCTTTTAACGATTAATATTATCCACTCGACTATTTTTACTAGGCCTACTTAATTTGTGAATGAAAAACATTTTCATAATATGTTGTTGTTTCACCGTACTTGAACACCATGTAACTCAGTCAGCCAATGCGGATAATTACGTGATGCGTTCGGAGCACGAACACCGTATAGCTTCCAGTTATTTGTAATATTTTACAACATTTTACTTCCAGCTCTAAGAAGATCATAAGATCTATTAAAAGTCTAAAAAAAAATCCTGAGAAAACCACATTCTACCGATACATCGAGATATTACACAAGCAAGACACCAACGCTTGAAATAAAAAAAAACCACCGTGGCGCATAGTAATCAGCCTTACAGAGTCCTGTTTCAACCTCAACAAGCTGTGGATAATCCAATGGAAGCAGTCATCAGTAGCCAATAAATACCTATTTGAAGACCCTTCAGTGCGTTTACAATGATTCGATCTTTCTACGTGACAATGGAGAATCATCAATCGGATTAGAACAGGATATGGCAGATGCGGTTACTTCTTACACAAATGCGCTGGATCAGTTCTGCAAATTATAATTGGGGAGCCACCTTTCAGTAAATCCATCACATCGTTTCTGAATGTTCTCTTCGGGCTTACAAAGGAACAATAATGAACACTGTAACTAGAGATATGAGATTGTGAGTTGCTCATTTGTCCACGCCTTTTTATATCCTGTTAAATATTAAACGATGAATAAATAAATCATAAATTGAGTAACAACTGGTTTGATTATTCTGTTAACACGATAAATCAGTGCAAAAAAAAAACTTTAATCATTTTTTTTTTTTGCATTTGGGTTATAGCTTCGTGTTAGAAATATCTGCAGTGATAGAGTGCTTTGAATGAACGGCGCTAGTATATCGAGGTAGTTGTTGTCTGTGAGTATAGCGGCCCATTACATTGACTTGCTAAGTGGAACCCGGCATGTGGCGATACGTTATCTTGGAACGTATTGCGCTGCGTATATTAAACGAGTGCCTTACTCAACTTGCGTTAACGTTAGAGTCGGGCTGTGTAATTACTGTGTGTTCTAAACGGGGAATGCGGACGTGGGGCGTTTCCGTTGTCTTTACTGTTTACGTTTCCCCGCTCTGTGTTTGCAAGTACTTTTATGAGATACAGACCCCTTTCATTGTCCACGTGTACAACGAGTTGATGTAGCTGAATGTTCGCTGTTAATTTCTTTTATTGCTTCTTCCTTTTCCTTTGCAAAAAGAATAGATAAACCCAACAGACGTTGGTAATGAGGTGACTGTTGTTGTCATATGATTCTTATTATGGCTCTTTGTGATCTTGCAAAAGCAATTGGATGTGTTAATGACGAATTAATCTTGAAAAAAAAAAAAAAAAAAAAAAAAAAAAAAAAAAAAAAAAAAAAAAAAAAAAAAAATTCTACCGTACATATGGAACAGCGGTTCAATGATTTAATTGATACGTGGTATACTGAATACAAGAAGTATCCGCTTTTTATTCTAAAATCAGTAAAAATGGTTGATCAGGCTAGGAGAATATACAACACGGCATTCCACAAGGCTCTTTCCTAGGTCCCGTTCTGTTTTATTATATTTAATTGCAATTGCAATAGAGCGCACGCGCCGGTGGAAATTTCCCTACACTTCCATCTTCCCCCTTTTCTGCACCCACCTACATTTGCTCGCGGCAAAATTTAACTTTAAATTCTTTCAATGTTTTTAATAAATTATTCCTCATTTCTCTTGGTAACTTATTCGAATCGCTGACACGCTTAGTTAAAAAAGAGATTCTTCCTACACCCTTGTGCCTGAAATCGAGTGCCAGCTTGTGGTCATGGTCATCTTTCCCTTCCATGCGTTAATTTTAATTTTTACACCAATATCTTTCCATGCCTCATCACCAATATACACCTTGTTCACTCCCATGACCCTGTTCACCCTCCTCCTGTCTTCCAATGAAACCCATTCCAGCTCTTTTATCATATCTGTTACTAATTGCGTTCAGCGATAATTTCCAGAAACAAATCTAGCAGACAGTTTTTTGCACCATCTCCAACTCCTGTATTTGATACTCAGAATGTGAATCCCATACTACTCTTGCATATTCAAGCAATGGTATGGCCACAGTTTTGTAACCCAGTTCCTAATGATCTTCTTGGAAAAGCTAAGACCATTTTATTTACAGATAACACTTACCTGACTGAAAAAAAACCCACCAATATCTGGAATTTGATACAAATCAAGTACTCAGTGAAATAGCAAACTCGTTAAATGAAAACTCATTAAAATTAAGTTTTGATAAAATACGTTACATTAAAAAGAAAACAAAATTCATGCACAGCAAGATTTACGTATCAATTGTGCAAACAATACAATCTTATCTACAAAGTGTTTAAAATTCCTTGGCAGGAGAACCTTAATTATTGTCAAGAACGTATTACAATACTACTGAAAAATAATTGAAATTTAGGGTGCGTCAATATCACGGTTATTAGCGCCAGTTACTATTGTGAGTCATTAGCAACTCCCATGTGTCCCATGGAGAATGAGTCAGATGTGTATATGCGTTGATGTATTATATGATTATGATGTGTACACTTTGTAGTAATCTTGATTTATTTAATTGGTTTACCATATTTCTAAGATTCGACAAGAAATAGTATTTTTTTAATTACGGCTTTACGCCTCGTCGACGGCTAAGGTCGTTAGAGGCGGGATGGGACTGGGGACAAGGAAATACTTTACAAAAAGCGTTTTGCTTTGCACGAACAGGGACAACTGTTCAGACATTCCCACAAACCGCCTAGTTTACCAGGAGCAGGGTATATTTTATCACTTTACCCCTCTATACTCTCTAGGTCGTTAGTGAGGGCAGGAATGGGGATAAGAAACGAGAAGGAATTCGGTCATGGACATTCAAAGAAAACACCCCGGTGTTTGATTGGAACGATTTCTGGAAACCGCGGAACCGAAATATCGATGGCCGGACGGGTATCTGAAACCGTGTCAGGAGCTAGCGTTGTGTGACTCAGTATGGACTATGAAGAACATATATCTCAACCTTCTACTGTATTTGATATGTTCTTCAGAAAGTACATAAGGGACGAAGGATCTGCAAGACACGTAATTAAAATAACTCTTCTCTAGAATTTTTAAAGAACAACTTAAGAGCTTCCTGAAATAACAGATACCTACGTATAATTACGTTTAACACTTCTGCTATCAATCTTTTCTGATGGAGCTATTCTTGTGTCATATTTTTTACAGAGAATAAATAGTTTTATGAATGTAAATTCACATCTTAGTTTGATTTCCTCTCAGAAACGTTCGGGACTTCTTCGAAAATAAATCACGAAACGTGGGTACAAAATAAAATACTTCAAGTGAGCTATTGAAATTGCCGTGGAACATGAAATTCTGGGCAAGCAATTTGAATTCCTAATTACAGTGGCATGCCGCTATTCAGCCTTCTATTATAACCAGAGCCCCATTTCTCTCTACAAGCGGAACGTTTGGGCCCAGAAAGGAAATGACATGGGCGTTATGCTGTAATTCCAAAATAAGGTCCTGTAAGTATAGTGCGGGCTGTATTTTAATCTAGTGTTTTACTGCTTTTAGAAACGGGTGCGATTGTTATCTCAAGAAATGCAATTAACCTTTCCAGATTGGCCGCCATCTGAAAGTTTTTATTCATGGACTGCCAGCAGGCAAAATTTATTAGCAGAGCAATATCTTGCAGAAATGATTTCCCAACGTTAACGGTATCGGAAAAAAGCAATACATTAAAGTACTTGGGCAAGCCCACGACCGTCTTTTGGATATCATCATGGGTCTAGAATAGTTCCAGTTTTTAGGGTAAAACATTATGACCGGTTGATTTGGTCTAACCAAATACGAACGTGACCTGCGTTTCACCCTTAGAGTAAATAAAATCTCTTGAACTTGAAGAAGTCAGAAGTATTAATAGATGTATTAAACACGGACAGCACTATCGCACTATCGTGTAATTGAGTCAAAGGTTGTAGACACGAACTTGCTGAAATACAAACCTGACTTGTATTTGACCCTAAAAGTTCACTCTGCAAAATTTGAAGAATTCCTTTTTGCTTCGAAAGCATCACGTTGTTTTTATTGAGGCTGGGAAAACATTTATAATGTAATCTTTGGTCATAGTGTTTGTAAGGGCCAGAGAATACAGATTCGAGATTATTAAATAGATGATCAACTCCGAAGAGATAAGTTGCCATAATAAACGATTAGGTAACATATTTGATCTGATGTCAAGTTTAAATCACCTAATAACTCACGTAAAGCGAACATGAACAAAGACCATTGACGAAAGTGGTCAGTAAAACACATAAAAAGCAAATAAACCGTAATGTATAAACTTTGGTCAAGAAGAAACATTAGCGAAAGTTTTAATTAAATTGAAATATAGTAGCCTAGGCCAGAATGATATTTGACGTTTGTATTTATAGCAGAGACCATGAGTAATTTAAGTTTTTTGAAGTTTTTGTGTTGTTTTCATTAGCATCACGTTAGTTTATCGATTGTTTTTAACTATGAAACGCTATGAAAATCAAACTTTATGAATGTATTATGGCTATTAATTTGGTAACAGTTGCTTAGCTATTAATGTGCGAACATAACCTGGAATTTCCTATAATAATATCTATGGTCGCTGTTAATTTCCGAGTTAAGGTTGGCGCGTGACGTCACTGTTTTCCAGACAATAGCCTGCGAGGTGAGTAAGGGAGTGAGTGAGCTTAGGAAATTATATAGTAGATAGCTTGTATGATGTAGCAGATCTCTTTATCAGCCCTTAGACAACTCGCCTTTGGTTTGAACTCCAACTGAGTATTCCGACAATAATGGAAACAATAGTCGACTGCTCAGTGAGATGACTAATCGACATCAAGTCGATATAAACAACTACTTTCCTACTATCACCAGTCGGTGGATTGAAATAAGAGTAATTTTTCTGTTGAAAACGTTTGGTTTTATGTTGATGGCAATACGAAATACGTCATATGAAGCAGATAATGAAACAATTTATGAAACAGTGGGAGAAGTGCATGTTGAATTGCTTGTTGATGACAAACAGTGTAAATATCTTAGAATAACAATTGATAGGAAACACAGTTCGATAGGGTTCATTAACAGTTGGTTGGGAAAGGTTTGAAAATCTTTCGTTTGTTGGATAGAGTAATGAAGTGATATGCCAGGAAAGTAAGAAAATTGCATTACAAAACTTTATTCAGGCCATTGCTCGAATGTGATGGAGTAGTATGGGACCCACATTAAAGGAATCAAATACATCAGCTGGACAGGGCGCAAAGGGGAGCAGTTCGATTTGTTTGCGGAATTTACAATAAGTAACTGATATCATTATGGAGCTGGATTGAGAGTCACTGGAAGTCAGTAGGAGCGTGATATATATATATCACGAGGCTTGAATGAATATTGGTAGAAGAATCAGGAATAATACAAGCACGTGTGTAGGAAGAGATTACAATGGCCACCAGCTGCAATAAAAGAATTTAATTTTCTCAAATGAGAAAGAAAATTCTACTCAAAGAATTGAATATAAAAATTTGTATTATTATTTTCTAAGACTGCTGGATGCATCGATTGAGGTAATCAATGCCACGATCACACTTGCAGCCTGTTTTCACTTGATTTGTGAATCCCAATCTGTGTTCGTGGAATCTGTCATAATTCTCAGACTTTCCCCTGCACTTTAGAAACAAAGAGAAATAAACTGACCTAATGAATTTAGTGTTCTGTTGATTGTGAAGTAATTAAAACACTTTTACCTGGAATCTTTGCTGCAACTAGCATACGTAGCTATTTTATGTAGGGGCCAATGATAATAAAACGTCTACATGATGCAAGGGTAACATTAATTGATAGCTTTTCTTTTAACTATTGCAGCCATAAAGTACAAGAATCAATGCTCTATGCAAGCCATACACTTTTCTTATGGTAGAATAAAACGATTCCATTTATAGCTAAGACCTATACGAGTAGTTTGCATACTATTGATATGTAACCTTCATGTGCCCTCATTCTCACCAATCTATACCATTTTATTTCACGGGTATACCAATATCTCTGTTTTCGGTAGAATGGAACTGCAGAGCAAGCTTCACAAATGTGCCATTACCCATCCTTAGCACATCTTCCAATTTTCCTTTTTACTGGAGGAAATTCTGTCATTCAGAGAGGAAGTATTCAGTTGTTGTTTTATTTCTTACTCCCTTCTACTATATATATTACTCAGTTACTCATAAACCATTTCATAAAATTCTTTAATTTTATCTATTCTTTCTACCCAGTTCTTTGTTAGGAAAGTAGAGGGCAACACAAAACTGATAAGCCGATGTTCTTCTTAGTGTTTACAAATGCCGCACGATACACAAATGAATACAACGTGATGGAAGTCTTCGGATCTGAAATTATTATGGACCACGTTGAAGCGCTATACATGATAATTTTGGCTGCGCAAGAAACAGTTAATAATTTTCTTAGATTGCAGCTTCTTTCTCATGGGCACTAGACGTGACGATATTATCTGCAAGAGTAAAATCCATACAGGAAAATAATAAAAAAACAATAAAAACTTCCGGAACCAAAATTCATATAAAAGTAAGTTTGTACTGAAAAATATCCATTTTTTGTTTCTGTGGAGAAACTAATTTTCGATTCTCTAATGTTTTGCCAAATATTTCGGCACTCGTGAATATCTAGGAGTGACGTTAGACAGACGGCTAATCTGGAAGAAGCATATTGAGGACCTCGGAAGAAAGTCCTAATCAGGTTACAGGAACTGTACCCACTACTTAACATGACTAGTTCACTAGCTGCGACAACAGGAGTGACTATTTACTGCAGTCTGGTACGTCCACTGCTTGAGTACGCGTGTCCAGTGTGGGGGTACGCGGACAAGACAAACATTGCAAGACTACAAACTTTGCAGAATAGAGCCCTTCGAACAGCTCTCCATGTAATAAAAAGATTCCCAGTTGGAGACCTGCACGCAGCCGCAGGAATACCACTACTGCGAGATAAGATACGACAGCTGGCCACATCCTTCTATAGGACAGCTCAAAGATCGCAGAACTCACTGATAGCACCACTGGGCACGTACGGCAAATACTTCGACCGCCACAGAAGACCACTCTCCATTTTTGACCAAGAAAAAAAAAAAAAAAAAAAAGAAAGCAGCACCAGAGAAGATATACCGCAAGAAAAGTGACGGAGACGTATGAAGATTGAAGGATATGTCTTCGGACAACAACCTTCACCGCAACCTGCCTGGAACTTCAGAAAGGCACTAATTGCTGAGCGACGACGGTTATGATAATATTGTAAAATTAATATAACATCCATCAATCTTTTGATTTTTTAATTTGTGATGACGCATTCATAATTAAGTTCTAAATTCAGTAAGAGCGTATAACACGTGCCACTTATCTTGAAGCAATTACAAATCATATATGTATTGGTTCGTGTAAGAAGGTACTTAGTCCATATGGATGCATTTTGAGAAAATTGTCTATACTAAGAATTTTTCAACCAAAATATCACATAATGTTCATTAGGACAAGGAGTATTTAAAAGTGTATTGCTTTTGAATCTTGAATAATTATGGTTTTAATTTTTAATCAAAAACGTCGCTGAACTTAGACCGGGCTCTATGCAATAAATATGTAGGCCTATATGTACACTGAAAGAAAATGTATTGTAAAGAAAACATTGTTTTAAGTACGAATATATATTTCATTGGTCATCTTCGTATTGTTCCTCTTCGTCATTAGTGGGCCAGTTGATAAGTAAGTTGAAAAATAACTGGTATTTATCAGGGATGCATGGTTGCATTTTTCTCAAGTCTTCAATTTTAGCTTCCTTATTAAGGATTTTTTTCCGTAAGGTATGCCTTCTGAGTCGGAATTTCTGGTTGCTGTGTTCCCTTCACCTTGAAAGAAGAATTACTCACACGACAGTCGGTTAAAATGTAAGCTTTGGCAGTTCCAGGGGATGCTGACTCGAATCTGAAGCGGCGGGAACTGGATGTTCCAAAGTACATCATCTTCTTTTTTCGTGTACCTCTCTCTAGGTTCAACAGTCTTTTCAAATATTGACGCCACCATCTTTTGACGTCCAGTATGTCCTTAGCTTTTACTGCTTTTACTAGAAATTTCTTTAAGACTTTAGAGTTCTGCAGGATTATGTTGGTTAGATGTCTCATGGAGTATACGTTGTCAAATTTATTGTATTTATTTTTCATGTTTTTTTTTACTTATGGCTTTACGCCTCGTCGACGTCGAGGTCATTAGAGGCGGGATGGAACTAGGGGCAAGGAATGGGAAGGAATGCGGCCATGGCCTTTTGAAGGAAGCATCTGGCATTCGCCTGGAGTGATTTGGGGAAACCATGACTTTTAATCTCACTGATATCACGATCACAGGGCAAGAAGCTGCGTTCTCTTTCGGGCAGTATTACTCAATTTTGACGAATTGTTTTATTTTAACAAGGGAAAGCAGATTTTTTTTAACTTAACTTTTATCCTGCGCTTCACAATTACCGCTGTGCACGCGACGAAATATCACGGCTGCTGTAATTTCTATCGGTGATTGAATGTGTCTCGTACAGGTATCTTACGTATCGTAAATTTCTGCATGTAATAAAAACAGAAGACAGCAATGGTTTTATCTTCAATGTGAACATGTTTTTATTTTTAATATTTCAGTATGTTATAACAATTTTTAGTCGGCGCTTGTGAATCTTTAACTGAGTTTCGGCATTTCTTTTTGTTGACTGTAATGAGGCTGTTTTTGTTTCTAATGTCTCGCACTCACTAAAATCTAATTGTTGCTGCCCACTTCCCAGACCAAAATTTTGCTTGAAGTAATTAAAAAAAGTCGTGAAACAAACTAGGCTCTGGATGTTTTTGGTTATATTCTCCACATTATAATTGGGAAAGATCGCGCGTACGAGAATTAGTTCCAGAAGGGACATAAGTCCTGGACTTAGGCCCCTTCATGCACACAGCGACGAAATGTGATATCTTCTACAGTCTCAGTGATTGACTGTAGAAGATCCTTTCTCACACCAATTGATTTAATGACCTTCCAAAACCAAAAATCAACTTTCAACTCAAAACTACCCAAATTTGGACTTAGTCACTTCTTGCATTAACGGATACATATATAAAAATGTAATTTAGTAACCCTGAGAAATAGATATGTTGAGGTAGTTGATTTATTGGATTAATTAAAGTGCACTGCATAGATTTGCGTGAGAATCGCTTCCAATTAAATGACGGGACCTTAATAAATAATGTAAAAATCTGGCTGTAACTCTAACAAAGATGGTATTGCGATTTAGATTCGTTTTCGTATGATGAAACTCTTAATCTTAAAAGCAGACGTGTTTTGGCAAATTCCTAAATCTTTAATCGAAATTTGTCACCTATTTTATTTTTAGAGGATACTACATTCTCCCAGATTCTTTACCCGGAGAAATTTAGGAAGAAATGATTAACTGGAGCAATAATGCGGTAGTAAGGACATGTAGACATTTCACTATGTCTTTAGAAGCGTGTGGGAAAAAATGTGGGTAGCAAATATTACATTAGTCAACACATATTACTTCACACTACAAATTATCAACTATCGATGACATTAAGTTGATGTTATTCCACTCGATTGGAAATAAACCCAAGTGGCTCACCCGCATATCGATTTTCTATCATTTCCCGATATCGCTTCTCTCCTGTTGTCTAATACTATTCCTGTAAATCCACAACATATGCTACTGTCGATTGTAAACGAAAGTAAAAACGTTGGTAGAGAGCTCTGACTCTCATTGGTTCGGAGAAAGAGCAATGTGTCAGTGAGCCTGATATTAGGGAGGACCCAGGTTCAAACCCGCACGCGGTCATCTAGATTTCGATTTTCCATGGCTTCTCGAAATCACTCCAAGCGAATGCCGGGATGATTCCTTCAGAAAGTTATGGCTGGTTTCCTCCTCGTTATTTGAACCTCATCCTCTCCTGCCTCTAATGACCTAGATGTCGACGAGTAGCGAGCAAAATAAATAAGTATACCGTGTATCAAAATAACTCATTCGAAATTTTGTAGTAGAGGAAAGACGGAATCAAGCAAATTTCTGGCTCAAATCTTTCGCTAAATAAACCGTAATGTTCCTTGATACAATAGTTCCAAAAGGGCGGTAATGTCAGCCCTGATATTCAGGAATGTCCGGTTTTCATTACCAGATTTCTAACAACTCTCTCGGCTAATAGTGATAGGGAGCCTCCATAAACATCTCTGCCAATCCATTCCTCCTTTTTTCATTGTCGATGATCCATTGTCAGTAATACGATTAAAATGTCATTTTGGCATCGTTATTTTTTTTTTTTAATATTTTAGGTAAAGGCCTTCTCTAACTAACACAGTTTTTTCTTACATTTAGATGCTTACGAACCCAGGATTGAGATATCAAAACGTTAATTTTTAAATGAATTAATGAAATAATGCTTATCTGACTTTTTACTCAGTAATTTTTTAGATTTTCCTGTTAAGCCAAATAAAACTGTAATAAAAAATTTAAAATTCTATTTTAACATCCAATTAAAAATGACACAACAGTATAAACTCATCGGCAAAGAATGCACATGAACGTACAAGGATCGTAATTAATGTGATTTCGAAACATAATAATGGCCAGCTATGAAATTGTTAAATATTTTTCCTAACTGGTAATATTCTAATAATGTCTGTTCAGTTTCTTTCATTTTTACTGTCATCAGTCTCTCAACTGGTTTGATATAATCCTCCATCTCTTCTCATCTTGCAATAACCTCTTCATTTCAACATACCCCTTACAACTCATTTATCCCCGTTACATATTCTAATCTCTGTCTTCCTCTGCAGTTCTTACCTTCGACTGTCCTCCACTAACAAGTTAACTAAAGCTGCATGTCTAAAAATACCTACCATCCTGTCTCTTCTTTCTGTAAGACTCTTCCACAAACACTTTTCCTCAACCACGATTTTCCAAAACACGTTTTTTCTTACTTTATCTGTGCACTTAAGTTTTGGCATCCTTCTGTAACAACAAATTTAAAATGCTTCAATTTTCTTCTTTCTGCTGTTCCTAAAGTCCATGATTGACTACCATCAAGTGCTGAACACCATGAATTTTAAAAGTGTTCTTCCTCAGTCCTAGATGAATTCTTGAAGCTACGATAGTTCTCATCTTTCAGGAAGGCTGTTTTCGTTAATGCTATTCTGCTTGCATCAGCCGTAACTTGCAATTTTACTTCCTATTAACGGAATTTACAAGTGACAAAAACTTCAGCACGTCCTCATCTTTCGTAGTAGAGGCAAATAGCCAGCAATTTTGGAGTAAAGGCTTCTGAATAAAGAGGGAATAATAAAACCAAGCCAACGTGTGTGTGACACCCCCGTCCAGTCGTTAATTATTTGGTCATAGCTCAGCCGATTATTACCGGAACTCGTCGATAAATAAGAATGAGCTAATTCTAGGCTGCCATTCCTAGGTAGAATCTTGAAAAATTAACAAACAAAGGAGATAGCGTACAAATCTCTTGTGCGTCCACATTTGTACTACTGTTGTGCCATTTGGGATCCGTTTCGTAGACTTGGATGGGAGTCTCTGGTAGATAGACGACGCACGTTTCTTTTAACTTATTTGTAAACATGTGTACTTCCACTTTCACTTACGAGTGTAGTGAAATACTTTGCCCACCACCTTATTTGAGTCGGAATGACAGGAAAGATAAGATTACAGAAATAAGATGCCACACTGATTCTTATATGAATTCTTTTTTCCCTCATACCATTCGGGATTGGAATACACAGCAAAGAGATTAGATTTGGTGCTGAGCACCCTCTGCCACCCACAATTTTGTGAATTGTAGAGTATATATGTAGATGTAGATGAATGATGCCTTGAGTTGCCTTTCCTTCATTGGATGAGACAGGGGTAGGTCTAATATGCCACAGTCTGCTCTTAAATGTTTCATATTTTTCTACTTTTCCCGCTTTTAGAATTTCTCATTTTCATGTTCCAAAATAAGCTTAAATGTTTTGTTACAAAAGAAAAGATGACCATGAACATAAGCTGGTACTTGATTTCATGGTATGACGGGAAAATTTTCTTTTGTGTGCAAAGGAGTGAGGGATTCGACTTAATTAGGAAAGTGACAAATAATTAACCAAAAAAAAAAAACTGAAAAAATTTAAAGGTAAAAGTAGATGGAGGAGGGGGAATTTATAGTAAAAGAATTTAAGATAGTACAATAGATAATAAAACTATAAGAGTAAGTACGTGATTAGGGAAATTGTTACCAGAAGATACGCTCCATCACGTTTAAACTAAATAAATTTTTTCAGTTTTCTGCTGGAAGCAGCATGTTAAGTTCAAGAAACATATTTAATTGCAAACGATTTACATTGCATACATTTAAAAAAAAAACAAAATCTTGAGGAAAGAAAAGGAAAAATTTGCTTATGATGTAACAGCAATTGCGCTTTCATTACTTTTATGTTACAATTAAAATGTATGAAAACAGTAAGTTGTAATGGCTACTGTTATCCGAGTAGTGTCCAATGATTATCGTATTTTTATGCTTCACAGTTCCTATTTAGCTGACGAATATTCACTTGTCTATGCCATGTAAGTGTTATTAAAAGAAAGTTAGGAGATGGTCACCGAGCAGTAATATTTTAACAGGAGGCTGTTGTTTCATTCTCCTTTCATAAGTAGACAGTAATGTCCTAAGTATGCGAGGTTATGTTCTTGAGTTGTGTCTAACAAAGACACACTTGTAAAGTTGCGATACCACTTACTCAGGGCTGAAACAATAAATTAGTGATAAGAAGACAGTAAGTTACTTCCGTAGGGGTCTTATCTGGTGGCGTTTAAACTGCTCTACGTTACGTAAAACGTCAACCAGGAACTTCACTAAGGATTCCCTATTCCCATCGGATCATTAGAATAATAGTAAAATTCTATGTGAGCTGAAACGCTTAAATGAAGATAAAATGGTGGTAAACAAGGTAAAAAATATCGGGGTGGATGAAAGGTGACTTGTTGGGTAGAGAAATTTTTAAAAGGTAAAGAATAAGGAAAAGGAATGTAGTATCAAAAGAGGTGGAAGTGAATATGGGAGTGCCACAGGGTTGCGTATTGGGACCATAGTTATTCATTATTCTAATGAATGGTTACGTTGACGGTTTACAGACAGAAATTAGGTTCTAATCAGATGACATATTGGAATATAATACGATCAAAACGGTAGAAGACTGAACAGCTGCAGGGCGACCTGGATATATAGCTGGTTAGGTCAACATGTAAAGAAGATAAATATCAAGAAGAGTCCGCTTAGAAGGTACACAGTTTTTTAAACTTAAGTTTGATTATAATTGTATGGGGACGGAGGAATTACTTATTGAAATATTGTCATAACATTTGATAAAAAAATGTAACTGAGCATTACACATTACGAAGGTGATAGAAAAAGGTACAAAATTCTTCATTTACTGGAAAGGGTGATGAGAAGATAGACCAGAGAAGCAAGGAAACTGGGTTACAAAACCTGGGTCGTTGCTTGAATACGGTGGTGTAGTCTGGGATACACATTTTGGGAATCAAATACAGCAGTTGGAGCCCTTACAGAGGAGGGTTGATAGATTTGTATGTGGAAATTACTGCAGTACCCAGTCAGTAACTGATATGGTAAAGGAGCTAGATAAGGATTGATTGGAAGAAAGAAGGAGGGTGAAGAGAGTGCTGGGTGTGTACAAGGCGTATGTTGGTGATGAGGATTGGAAAGATGTTGGTCGAACAATCAGGAGTAGTCTGTGAAAGGGAATGATGACCATAACCACAAGCCTGCACTCGATTTCAGACTTAACGCAATGAGAAAAGTTTCTTTTGTAGGTAAGCCAAGGATTGGAATAAATTACCAAGAGAAGTAATGAGTAATATACCAAAAACGCGGAAAGAATTTAAAGTTAAAATTGTTAATTGACAAAAGTAGATGGATGCGGGTAATTGTACTCAGAGGACTTGTAATTCGCGGAAGAGCCAACGCGGAGCGTCAAAGATTCCTCGTCTATTCTGGATCTTTTTCTAATTAGCAATCCTGATATTGTAGATAAAGTTTGTATAGAAGACGGTATAAGTGATAACAAGGCGGTTGTGGTAACGTTAAACTCTAGTCTGAGTCTGAAGCATGACAAAGAGAAACTCGTTTTTTGCTTCGATAAAACAAACGATGCGGGTATGGTTGATCACTTTGCGAAGAATTTTGAAACGTACACGCTAAATACAAATGTTGAGGAACTTTGGTTTAATTTAAAAGAAATAATATGGACCGACTTAAATCAATTTGTTCCCAAGAAGTTTATTGAGGTTAGTAAGAACTTCCCGTGGTTCAATATGGAAGCGAAACGTTTGCTCAGGAAGCAAAGGCGTTTACATGCGACGGTAAAGAAATCGGGGGACTCATCTGATCGCGCTAAATTAGTCCACTTGCGAGCGGACGTGCGTAAGGCAATGCGTGATGCGTTTAAAGAATTCCAAGCCAAAAATTTATCCGAAGATCTGATTACTAATCCAAAAAAGTTCTGGTCATATTTCAAATTAATAAGAGGCTCTCGTAAGGTCATGCCGTCGTTGATTAATGAAAATGGGGAATTATCAGAAATTAGCGTCGAGAAAGCAGAAATTTTGAATAATGTATTTAAAAAAGCTTTCACGTCAGAAAACTCGGAGGAGATTCCGATATTTAACAATCGAACCAACAAAATTATGAATGATCTCGTTCTCGATGTCGAGGGAATAACTAAACTGCTTATGAATGTAAATCCCAATAAGGCTCCAGGACCAGACGGTGTTCCTACAAGATTCTACTCTAGGTACGCAAAGGAAATTGCGCCGTATTTGATGAAATTATATACCGCCTCCTTGGATCAAGGAAAAATACCAGCCGAATGGAAGACCGCCATCGTAAGTCCAGTGTTCAAAAGTGGGAATGTTAATGATCCTCAAAATTATAGGCCGATCTCGTTAACCTCAATATTTTGCAGGATTTTAGAACACATCATCTATTCAAATGTCATGCGGTTTTTGGATGAAGATGAGCTTTTAAACCCAAATCAACATGGATTCAGAAAAGGCCGATGCTGCGAAACACAACTTGCCCTCTTAATTCACGACTTGAGCCGTATTATAGATGAGCAATCCCAGGTTGATTTAGTTTTATTAGACTTCAAAAAAGCTTTCGACACTGTGCCTCACACTAGGTTACTTAGGAAACTTCGCGGTTACGGTATATCTAGACAAATATGTGATTGGGTTGCAGACTTTTTGAAGGACAGAACACAGTGTGTAGTTCTCGACGGTGAGCGTTCATCACTTGCCGAAGTGAGGTCCGGGGTTCCCCAAGGAAGCGTGATAGGGCCGCTGTTGTTTCTCATATACATTAATGATTTGTGCGACATAATAAGGGGAATGAAAAGATTATTTGCCGATGATGCTATTATTTATCGTGAAATCACAACCCAGGACGACTGCGCTTTGTTACAAGACGATATTATGAAAATAATTGCGTGGTGTAAAGATTGGCAGTTGGAGTTAAACGCTAAAAAGTGCCAAGTCATGCGTGTAAGTAAAAGGGTGACACCATTTAGCTTTGAATATACAATTAATGGCACTGTCCTTAGAACGGTAGATTCCGCTAAATACCTAGGGGAAACAATTCGTAATAATTTGTCGTGGAATGAGCATATCGAGAATGTAATTGGGAAAGCAAATCGTATGCTTCGATTTCTAGGTCGTAATTTAAAACAATGCACTCCGGAAGTTAAATCGATTGCCTACAAGTCACTAGTGAGGCCTCACTTGGAATATTGTTGCTCTGTATGGGGTCCCCATCAAAAGGGATTAATGGAGGCATTAGAGATGGTCCAAAGAAGAGCCGCCCGATTCGTGACAGGTATATATAGTTGGAGGGAAAGCGTAAGTGCCATGTTGAAGGAGTTAGGTTGGGAAGACCTGGAGCACCGAAGGCGTTGCTCTCGTCGGAAGCTAATTGAAAAATTCTCGACTGACGTATTTCGGAATGACAGCAAACAAATATTGCTACCAGCAACATTCATATCTCGGAATGACCGCGAAAATAAGAAAAGAGAAATCAGGGCTAGAACCTATTCATTTCTCTACTCATTTTTTCCACGAGCGATTAGTGAATGGAATAGAATGGATTTACCGGGCGAGTAAACACAAAACCGGACAGGAGTAGCTTCCGATAAAGCACTCCGGCCATCCTGATCTGGGTTTTCCATGGTTTCCCTAGATCGCTCCAGGCGAATGCTGGGATGGTTCCTCACAATAGCCCATGGGCGCCACCTACCATATCCCATATATCCCTTCCAAACCATTACCTTTCCTGATAGGTGCAATGCACCCTCCGCCAAACACTTTTAGTGAATCGCGGAGTAATTGTAATAGTAATAGTAATAAATAATAATAATAATGGACGAATAGGAAAATTACCACTGGAGCAAGCGCTCCATCGCCGGTAAAGTAAATTACTATCACAAAACACTATATATATATAGTCTGTACCTCTCAACTCGGAATTATAATTTTCCGATATTGGTAAACAAAAGGATATCTTGTTTCTAGTGGAGACAAGAAACTTTCATTTTTACCATTACACCACGTAAAGGTAAATGTACACTCTTTACCAAATCTAGCCTTGTTGTTGAGCTATAATGCTTTTTCTGAATTCGGGAGAACCTGGTTTCGAATACAGATTTCAATTTGATGTTTCCTGACTTAGCTCCCGACGAATCGGGAGATTGTTTTTAATAGAGACCATCGCAGCTAAATAACAGTGAAGGGGGTACAAAACCCACGCATTGGAGTTACTGCTATTTATTATTTAGAAGCTGAACCTAACATATCACTGACATGTCACTGATAATGTATGGACACTATTATAAATGAATTTCAGTAAAATGATTGTATTTTAGATTTAGTTGTCAGCTCCAATACAAGCGCTTAAAATTAGATTCGAAAAGATATTACATTACATTAATATTTATACGATTAAAGGGCCATTTCCTTCGCCTGCGTAGCTCTTATTTGCAGTTTAAGATTTCACTCAGTGACATCTGCTGTACTTCATTTGATTCAGAAGAACAGATGCTACACTTTTTGCTTACTTAAAACATATGATGGCGTCGAGATGGTACAACTTTTGGCATGTGTAGGACCATAAGTTATGAGAAGTACATACCGAAAGGTTTTTCCTATTTCTTTTAGAGTGTTTCAAAGGAATGAAAAATTTCATCACTTAATATCTGGGGAGATCCTGTTTTCTATACCCCCTTTATTATTCGATTTAATCGATTTGTTAGTACCATGAAATGCGGTTCATTCGAGTGTAATAAGTAATTCTGCATCGATCAAAAATAATGACCGATTGACAGAAAAATCGCATTTAGATTGGTTTTATTTCTCTCTCTCTTCTCTTTCTCTACAATTACTACGAATTTCACAGGCAGCTAGTGTATATCCAGGGAGGGAGAAGGGAAAGTGGAGAGAAGGGGGAGTCCCAAAACGAGATTTGTTAGATCTGGAGTGCGGAATTTTCGTGTTGCTATCTGTGTTCGAAACGTGTAACTTGCACTGTGTGTGATAAATGAATTTTTTATGTTATTTTTTTAATGTAATGACCGGGAACCGTTGCAGCATTCGCCAATGCGATTGAGGGAAACTGCCTGAAAACGTTGGCCAGTACGTGGGGACAAGGCGTCGAATCTGGTCCCATGGTTCCTCTCAGGTCCACACTAGCGGGTACCAATTCTAGTTCATGTGCAAGTGGATCACGCGAATTTGATTTTTTATTTTTCTAAATCAGCAATTACTGACAGTGTCTACATATTTCATCAACGTTTCATGTCGTGACCTCTGAAGAAATTGGCCTTAGTTGTGTCATAAAAATTACTAGCTCAGAGATTTGAAATCTGATCTTAAACCCACACCATCGTATTCACAGAATATCTACTGTGCAATTTCGTTGGCTCACTCGCCTTTGCCGCCGTCCATGGTCACCTCCATAGATATTGGTCTGGTCATACTGTGACGTCACGCGCCAGGACTAACAACGGTCAGAGATATTACTAGAAAATCGACGTTTTGAGCGTTATTAATAACAACTCTGTTTAATTAAGCAACTGCGAAGAAATTAAATGACGAAATACTGAGAGAAAAGTATATGTTTTCTTTAAATTAACATAGTACTGATTGCTTTTTGTTTATTCATAACACTATTCTACAAAGAAAACTTTTCTGACATGGAAATATGGAGAATTCAAATCAGAAATTACCCACCAGGAACAGTTTTTTAGTTATACGAAAAATTGTATATTTTAACTTCCAGATCATTTTTTTCTTATAAAATGTGAAATTTACAAAAAGCATTTGTCAACATCACTTCTGCATTTCACTTGTTATAATGTGTGAATGTTGGTACCTTTTTATGTACTTCTGCTACATTTTGCAATGTGCAAGTCATTGATAGATATTAATAAATCAGTTTGTATTACACTGATTACACAGAAGTGGAGAATTTTTATAGATGCATCAAAAATTAGTTTAAAGGCAGTTCTACTCCACAATGGGAACGTAATTTCTTCTGTCTCAGTTGTCTATGCTAGTATGACTAAAGAGTCATATGACATTTTGGAATATGTGCTGACGTATTAAATAATGAAATAAATGGAAGATATGGGATGACCTTAAAATTATTGCCATAATGTTGGGTACGCAACAAGGCTACACCTGATACGAGTGTTTCATATGCGACTGGGAGAGTTGTCACAGAAATTTGCATTGTAAGAAAAACCGATTGTCTCGTCGAAAATGGAAACTAGGAGGAGAAAAATGGTTAGCGTAAGAAACTGTTAGATAGTGAAGATGTGCTGCTGCCTCCACTACATATTCAATTAGGCTTAATGAAGCAATTTGCTAAGGCCACGGATGGAGGATTTATGTACCTCTTAAACAAGTTTCCTCTTCTTATAGGAGCAAAAGTAAAGAAAAAGTGTGTTTTCTAGCCCCCATAACAGAAAAATTCAAACCCTCTCAAATAATTTATGAAGAAACCTCGACGGAAGAATAAAAGCAAACGTGGATATGTTTCAACAATGTCAGTAACAATTTTCTTTGAAAAACTAAGAGCTCATAACTATAAAGATGTGGTAAATGAGATGATTGCTGCATACAACAAAATTGGGATGAAGTATGTTGCTGAAGGTACTCTGGACTCTCATATGGATTACATCCTAGAAAGCTGCAGCGGTGAAAGATTCCATACGGACCGCGGTATAAAGGAGAGTGGATGGCTGCCATCTTGGCTGATAATTGCCGGAATATTATTCGGAACTGCAAAGCTATTCACCATAAAAAGAATAAATAAGACTGTCGATAGTAGAAAAATACACATTTTCGCTAAGGTTTACATTTTTTTTAACTCTATTTACAATAATTGACGAATTTAGTAGCTCATCTATTGATTTAAATATGTTTCCAATAACTTTCAGAATGACTAGAGTTTAACTTTTTTTTTCAGTAAATACAAAAAAGTTTAAAAAATTAAAAACACCTTTATTAAAAAGATAGAAGATATCTGAAAGTAGATATGAGTTCAACGCATTGATTTCCACAAGATTCAAAACAACAAATAGCTCCAGATAAAAGTTTTATCTCTTTTTGTTTTGTTTTTGTAGAACAGTGTAATCATTAGATGTAAATGTTTTCGGTATATTCTATTTCCATTGATATGTGCTGTCGTAGGTGATTTTTTTTTTTCTTACGTTTATTACATGTCCACTTTATCTGGATCATACTACGTGTGTTTCTTTTTGGTTTTGTGTATTTCATTATTGTGATTTTTATCTGTTTATCGGACAAATAGAATTGTTAGTAAAACTAGCTTTAATCGTGGTCCATGGCGCATACATCGCGATAATCGAGGAACAGTTCAAGATCCGTGACCACGCAGAAAACAGGGTCACGGGGTTGCACTAGTAATGGAATAAATGCGAATTCCTCTGGTATCACAATACTGTCGGAGGATGTGTAGGTGAATAACCAATCAGCGGTCTCGACTATTCTCGTCTGGGCCGAGAGCGTTGCGCCGGCCACTGCTGGCGACGCCATCGTAAATTTAGTCTGCTAACAGCCACTAAATATGCCAGATTAGCGCGCTAAATGCGCTTAACGTTTGACCGCCTCTATGTGCACTCGGCGCTAATTCACGGCTGTTGTTAACACTGGCGTTAAACCTGCCCGCCCTGTATTAGTCACGGCGTTTTATTAAAGCCGGCGGGCTGATTTATCTGCACTTAAAAGTGCGCTTCACCTGTCCCGGGTGATCTGTGGGCGCGCCAGCGCTTTCTGCTCCAATCAGACACCGGCCATGTTCCTCCAGCTCTTCACGTAAATAACTACTGCCAGGTGTCTTCTTATGCCGTGTCAACAACTTTCGAGAGATTCTCAAAAATCTTACACGCTCATATCATTAGTCACAACAGTCTGATAAAATTATCAAACATAGAGGACTGTGTTGGAAATATTCTCTCTGTTGAATTTCCTTATGTGGTGCAAGAAATCCCACTCCGTTGGCACCTGGGAGGAATGAAATCATAATAAAAAATAAAATTAAAAAAGCTCACACGAGTTTATTTGAATCAACTCCCTTAAATGGAAGAAATTTAGTGGAGGAGAATGAGTTGAATGAATGTTAAACCCATTAAACCCATTTCTTACATTCTATTTTGTTCTACTTTCATTATTTCTGCAATAACTATTATTTTTCCTAGGTTTCATACTTATTTTTTCCTAGTGAAAACAGGATCAAGAAATCTGATCAGGACTTACAGGCAGATAGAAGAGGTGGAATTGCACGATCACTAATCACCAGGATGTGTACTATGACCATAGGTTTAATTCCAAACCGTGTCGCTATACGACACTATCGATCGTGTGTCTCTCGGAACAGTAGGTATGACTTTATCAGATCCTGGCTTCAGTCTCTTCCTTCTTTCATTTCTCATTATGAGATAACAACCATAGAGTTAGTTAATTGTAAAATAACTAGTGTAAGTGATAGTAAAAATAATATGGTGGGATGTTTAAGTTGGCTAACATGTAATGCAAAGAGTTATGCAATGAATATCGCTGACTGCATCATATTTTTGTTTTCGTTGACTGGTGGTTGTCATGGATGTTTTAGTAGTAGAAGTTTGACTTGAAAGTTGTTGAATTAAGATTTGTTAAGCTTATGAGAGTTTCAATACTGAATGTGAAATAAATAATCAATGTTGGAAAAATAGGAGAGAGAAGAATTATTTAATGAGTAATGAATAAAATTTATCAAGATGATGGTTTGTATTAAACAGCAGCGAGGCGGCTATCGTTCGTAATTTTTGGTTTAAATCCAGAATGCATAACGGCCATATTAAACGGCAAAAGGAAGCATTAACCTCGCATCATTCACAATGGAAAGACTTAACAGGCTGACATTCAAACATACAGTAACACTTACGGAAACTTGCAATATAGTGGGGATGCTCCCCCCCTCCCCCCTCCCGCTCAAGTCACTATGAAGAGGCAACACCATCCATAATAAATGCCTAAACTATGAATGTAAAATAAATCAAACTGACATGAGAGAGGGTATTGTCATATTTCCAACGTTTACTGCAGCTGGATCCCAGACCTCATCTCTAATATGTCTAAACGAACAAATTTTTATAATTTAAGAAATCTCAGTATAGATTAGTATTGGAAACCATCGAATACGGATTAGGAAGTCACACATTTATTCGTGACGTATAAGCTATTCGACTGTTGTGTCGACATTAGCATTTATCTAACCAGCCGTCTCATCGCTCTCGTCACGCATTGAAATGATCAGAAGGAGTTTATACCAGCCGGAATTAAAAAATTTAACACAATAACTCCAGCCAAGTGATATGCTTCTTCTAAGCAGGTTTCAATTTACGTAATAGGTACTTACATTTTTTTTTAGTTTTGTCGTTCGAACAATTCAAAATAATAAAAACATGTTTACACAAGACTTTTCTGCAATCTCTTCTTATCGTCTTGTATGCCTCCTTTATCCTTCTTACGCATTTTACTATCGAACTTGTACTTTTTAGTCTCCGTCATATTGACATTAACAGCAGTGATAGGTCCTTCCCATGTTTCTCGGCCTTTAGTGAATTCCGGTGCTTTCCTGTTTTCCCATTACATTCCACTTCACCTGCCATGATACTTTTTCTGGCTGAATTTTTTATGTGAACTGATACGGTGTGAATTTTATCAAGAATTATACTAATCCTAACTCTTTGCCTAGGCTAATGACCATGCTTCCACATTTCATTTACTTTATTCTGCTAGCTTACTATGTAAGGAAATATACTCAAGGCATTATACAACAAACAAAATTATATTTACATCGATGCTCAAAGATAAAAGAATGCGTATAAAGACAAAGAGCTAGGGAAAATATCGATTGCACAGTACTGGGTTTACATTCTTGTTATCCGCGTATTGTTACATGACAGGCATTGGAAACTTTTGAGTTCCGTAAATATGAAAAACTGTCAATTTTTAGACATGCAAGTGATGAACTAATCGCAGAAACCTGGGAGGGAGACACCGATTTTTTAACTGAAACATCGGAGAGGTGACATCATCTGATAGAAGTGGTGCCAGAACTGACATTCTTGGAACTAGGAAAAAAAGGTACTAATTTACCAACTGCTTAGTCCTCACCATTTCTGTAGTTGAAATATCAAATCTGCCGGGATGCTTACAGCCTTAGACCAAAACTAAAAATTCTTTATTTTTGAAGAAGAGGTTTGCGAAAATACTTGGCATTATTAAACATGGACAGAAACACAATAGATATAAAACCGAAGACCAAACGCTTCAATAATGTAATAACGAGAATGGTAACAGAAAATGTCAAACTGTTATTATGAAGAAATCAGATATCGTATATTTACTTAAAAGTACCTGCTATCTCCGTCAACGAGAAATTACAGGATCCCCAATAAATAGTATTCGAGATCTCAGCTACTCACGTCTACATTTATTTATTTGCTTAGGGCTTTGCGTCTCGTCATTAGAGGCGGGAAACGGGAAGGGATTCACTAATTTCATTTTGCAGGAACCATCACGACATTCACCTGGAATAATTTGTGGAAACCATGGAAAACCTAAATGGCCACACGGCGTCGAATAAGCACTGATTGCTCAAGTTATTTATGTGATGAGGTCTGTAGCACAGCGGGCAGGCAGCATTGGTATCTCCGGAGACACGATTCTGCTTCTCTGCGTTATCCTGCTTGGCGACCGCAAACAGGACAGAATTTACGAGGCGCCACGAGGGGTGGCCGTGTTATCGGGACACACACCCTGTAGAGGCAGGGCAGGGCAAGCGAGTACGGAAACGCTCCATCACAGCTTCAACTTACACACACTATTCCGCAGCACATAGCACTAAGTATTTTTTGTTTTTGTTTTGATTATGTCTTTACGCCTCGTCGACGTCAAGGTCATTAGAGGCGGGAAAGGACTGGGGATAAGGAACGGACAGAAATTTGGTCATGGGATTTTGAAGGAAGCATCCAGGAATTCGCCTGGAATGATTTGGGGAAACCATGGAAAACACAAATCTGGATGCCCGGATGGGGATTCAAACCCGCGTCCTCCCGAATGCGAAGCCAGAGCGTTAACCATTCACCCACCACACTCGGTCACTAGGCTTAGACTATTTCCTTTTCTTCTCCAATCCAGAACATCTCCCATATCTTTAGCTGTCGAAATGATGCTTAAACAAACCAAAAAGGAAAATGCTCTACGACATTTCAAAGATCTCTCAGCCTGAAGCTGTGGAAGTTATTTTAGGCTCAAAGTTAATCTCTCCACTCTTACATGAATTTAATTTAATCTATTATAATTACCTTATATTGCACGCTGCAGTGACAATTTCCATACTCAGCCATTTTACCCGTTTCTTGTATCTGCCTTTTACGAATTTTAAATTCTTTCAGCGTTTTGGTAAATTATTCATAACTCCCCTTGAAATTTATTCCAATCATTGACTTCTGTAACTACAAAAGAATATTTTCCCTCTCCCTTGCGCTGGAAATCGAGTGCCAGCTTGTGGTCATGGTCATCTTTTTCTTCCATGCACTACTCTTAAATCTTTCACCAAAATCTTTTCAAACGTTTTTACCAATACACGCCTCGTACACTCTCAAGGCAATTATACAACGTCACTGGTGCTTTAGAATCAACTGGGCTGCTAGGTTTATTGCTGGAAATTACCGGAGAACGCATTTAGTAACAGATAAGGTAAAAGAGCTGGAATGCTATTCATTGGAAGACAGGAGGATGGAGAGGGTCATGAGATCAAGTCGTATATTGGTGATGAGGCATGGAAAGATATTGGTGTAAGAACTGAAAGTAATGCATGGAAGGGAAAAGACGAGCATGACCACAGGCTGGCACTAGATTTCAGGCACATGGCACAAGATACTATTTTTTTTTTAGGTAAGGGTGGAATAAGTTACCAAGAGAAATTAAAGGGGGAAAATTGATGTTTTGGGAAATTACCACCGGAGCGTGCGCTCCATTGCAATTAAAATTAAATTAAATTAATTAAACTTGAAACAAGTGGTTTTAAGGCACACTATATTTTACTAGAAGCGCATCCCTCATGCACCTATACAGCGAGTTGCATCAATATAGAACCGAACAGGGCGATATACGGATATATTCTGGTGATATATGCGATGTTAATCGATGTTAACAAGTCGCTGAATATCTCTAACACCCCACGTAATCTTTCATGCAAATGGCCTCTTTAGATTGAGGATAATCAAACATTCGGAGGGCAAAAATATGTGGAGCAGGAAAGTTGACTGAGCAGATGCTCTTTCCAAGAACACCTCTGCAGTTGCATCATTCTGGCAGTATATCGGATTCGTGGTATTCTCTACAGTCATGGGGATTCTACTGCACACTCGTTCCAAGATACGTCAGTTAAAAGTTTGCCTTCAATGACAAGTTCATGATGAATAATTGATTCCTTTGCTGTGACAGAAAAGTACCAGCTTATTTTTATACTTTGATCTTTGTTTAGTCGTTGATTTACGCTCGGTGTTTTGGAGTTTTCATGCCTAATCATAGGGGAAGCATGAAGCATTAGTTCACGGAACAATGTAACTGCGTAAAATATTTTAGAGTTACGCAGCAACTGTATTCGTGGTCTTTCCAGATATTATATCCAATGCAATTAAAATTAAATTTAATAAATTAAACTTGAAACAAGTGACTCTAATGCTAATGCTAACAATAATAATATAACAGTTTCACATCAAAGCAGTGAAATATTAGTTTTTAACTTCTTACAGGACTTGTGTTCGTTATAGAGCTAAAATTACGAATTTTTTTTCAAACTTCTCTGTTAATTATTGGAAAATTTAATTCTTACGCCCTATACTAACCGTACAACAACTTTAATCGACAGTTATAACGATCAACACATCAAAATCCGGTGCTAACACTTAAATACAAGTAACACCAAATTAAGATTACAGCAATATACAAAATCGATATAATACAGCGATTTAACATTAAATATTGGTAAAATTAATCTTTTAATATATTGGGAACAAAAGAATTTGCTTTTTGTGTTATTCAAGCGATTCTAATGTGGAACAAAGATTATGTAATTTGAAAAACTATTACGATATTGAAAAATTGTTGGAGATAAATTTTTCCATGTGCTGTTCAATTCATCTACACACAATATTAATATGTATGGAAAGAGAGTAAATGGGTTATTATCAGCACTCTATCGAATCTGGTTAAAAAAATAAAATAAAATAAAATAAAAAAGCCATTGCGAGGCTCCAGTTTTCATGTTATTTACGATTTTTTTAAAAAAAATTAGAATTCCCTAATTTTTGTGGCTTTACGCTTCGTTGACGTCGAGGTCATTAGTGGCGGAAATAATGTGCGTTATTATCAGTGGAAATTCCTATAAAATCTATTAAATGGGCTACAAATAAACAATGTTCACTTAATATCTGTCGTAATATATCAATTGTTAATGAAAGAGATTTGGAATTCGGATTGCCTCCCCTTCTCCCTGTTCCAGGAATGGCATTGTGTATACATTAGCTCGTTAGCGTAGTATTACTCAGATCTTTTTTTTAGGTTGGTTTAAAAAATATTGCAACCATTCAAAATTTCTGAATCAAGTTTCCAGCAGGTATTTTCAATTTGCGCTTAGCTGAAACTGTCAAGATTGTTTTCCGTTTGTGACAAATTCTTGTGAACACAATAACTCCAGTACCAACGATTATATTGTCAATAAATCTCGTTCTTACGCGAGTTTGGTGTTTGTACTTTTGTTATAGGTTCGTTTCTTGGAGGAATTTCCATTAAAATCGCTGCTGAAACTTAACAGAGTTTTCGTGAAACGAATGAGAATGACCCGTTGTGTAACAGTTGGCCCCACGGAAGTAATGGTTATGGTGCTTAGTTGCAGTTTTTCACGCAATGAATATCCGAGATAGTAGCAAAATTCCACATTTTTCTTGGGTTCAGCTTCGGTTTTTATTATTTCTTATTCGCAGTTTGTAGGTATGCTTGTTATTCCAGAGCTTGTATGGAAATTAGCTTTAAAATATTTCCGGGTTTTTTACAGACACGTGAGATTAACGCGTTATTCGTTGGTAAATTTTGTTACAGTTTTGACAGTTAGAATAATACTTTACAACGGCACTCCCCAAATTACATCAAACTTTTTAGCATCTACTGGTTTTATGTGCACTCGAAAGAGTATTTCGGCAGCATGGAAAGTACCTACAATGTACTTTAGACTTTCTTTCTTTCTTTTTTTATTTTTTATTTTTTGCCCTAAAATAACGAAATCTAATTTCAACAAAATGGGGTCTGACTGAAATATTCATTAGTTGTAACCTTCTACTCGGCTGACATATTGATTTTTTTGTTTCACGGTGCTCGATTTCAAGTATTTCAAAAGAGAAACAAAAGAAATTCTAGAAAAACGATGGCGTGTGCTACAGTAACAGGCTACGTGAACCTATGTCTTCTGGCTGTTACAGTACAATTGATTTTACAGGACAGTTTAAAAAAAGATCTAATATTCAATTGTTCTTATTTAAAGTTCTGGAGTCCGGGGCACAGCAACTCGGCTGGAGAACTATTTTCCTTTTACTGTCTGGACTCAAACACCAGGGCATTTGAGGTATTACTTATTATCATCAGGAATCTTCTAACCCTATACAGAAAATGAACTTCATGAATTATATTTCGTTGTAGTTTATGACGAGATGTTTTAACCTTCATTTTGCTTCGCCAGGAAATTGTATTCTGCAACAAAGATTTCTTCACTTATTTCACTCTCTAAATATATATTCTTTGAATTAGAACTCTTCACAGAGGATTGACCTTAGACATAACACGTATGAACAGATGAGAGAGCACAAATAAAACTTCTCTTTTAGTAAATAAATCTGTATCGTTTATGCCCTGTATATCCCACCAGTCATTCATGCGTATATGACAGCACAATAGTAGTGTTTTAATACTACTCTGGTGATAGTAGATTAAAATTTTGTAAAATTATGTGTAACATACGACGCGAAGAATTAAGCAGAATCGTCCTGGGTCTTTCGCTCATGCTGCATTATCTGTTACGTACAGAAGAGAGTTCTAGCCGCTCAGTGGTTAACTAGACTGACTGGAGCCCGGTTGGAATTCTTGTCTCGGCGGGGATTTTCACAGGCAATGAACCCGACCTTCACCTCTGGCACAGCTTGCTGCGTAATGTGAAGTACACCAGATCGCTTCCGTGGCTCAGAATCCACATTAAACCTATACCCGGTAGGATTACCGGGTAAGTCTAGGCAGCTACTACAAGTGCGAATTGCGCATCCGTTAAGAAATCCTGTAACCAAGTCATTACGACAACACGAGTTTACTGTTAAGTACAAAAAAGAATATGTAAAGACTTAGGTCGTAGGACATTGTTTACATTATAAAAACATTTTCTATCTTTGATTAATACTCAGCGAGTTGTTCATTTCACTGTAACTACCTTAAAATGGAAAGAAAAAAAATTGAAAATAATTGGGTGTGAAAAATGTTAACATGCTTATTAGATATTTCATCAGTGGCAGAAATATAATTTCTGTTACGCACTGTACCTCACACATGCTCATTAATATTAATTTCGCTCCGTTATGAATATAATTAATGGCAATGTTCACTGGAATTCTTTATTGGAAGAATTATTATTTGTTGTTTAATAATACGCCATTACAAATGTTGGATATTGTTTTTATTTTCCGGACGCGTTTCGCCTCTCGCCGAGGTATCTTCAGCGTACAGTTTTTTGAAATAAAAACAATATCCAACATTTGTAATGGCGTTTATTAAACAACAAATACTAATTTATCAAGCAACTGTAGAAGAAAATGGCCTACAATAATCAAATACTTTATTGGAAGAGTATCCATTGGCAAGGAAGATTTAATGATTTCGCCGGGATTCTCTATCGAATCTTTCTGAAAGCAAGGTATTTCGTAAGTGTGAATGATTCGGAGTATACAACATGCTTCTAGTGATATTGCTATGTATGGGGATTTGAATCCGTGTCCTCCCGAAAGCCATGCTCTACCATATCCCTCGAGGAATAGTGTGATGAGTGATGTTAGTGTTATCGTTATGGCAGTTTGTTTCTAGAAGTGATTGCCTGGAGGGGCCAGTGTGGCGGTGAGAAATTGAGGACTCGTGTTTTGCTACTGTTTGGAGAGGTCCGTGGACGCGTCATACCGGACACGCGCGTTAAAGTAAATGACGCCACCGTGTCTGTCCGCGCCGCTCCAGACACCTCATTTATCTTTGGCTTAAGTTGTCTCCAAATGGAAAGACCTGCAGCGTCGGAGATATGAGCTGCGTTCGCAGTGATACTTCACGCTTTGCTGTACACCCGGCGTTACAAGCGCTACCGTCGCGACGGCTACCGGGCATTAACTTAAGATTAAAAGCTGAGAGGTCCGTCTACTTTATTAATCAACAGCTGCAGACGACGACTGATGTGGAGAGGTGCTGCGTGACCTGTCCAGATACAGGACTCGTTTTCCGTCCATTACACCGCATAAGATGAATATGTGTATTCTTTTTTTATTTTATACAAGCTTCCAAGCACATCAAAAATGACAGTTTGAACGCACAGTCCGGGCATATTAATTTATTTAAGCAGTGACAGAGAATACAGGGAAAAAAAAAACAAAGTGTAAAAAGTTTCTACTCCCGTCAAAAATATGAGCTACACTCAAAGTACTGGCAGTTCAATTCCTTTCAGTTTCTTATCTAACCACAATATTGTTATTAAACAACGCTCGTAACCCCTATTTTGTAGTAACATCGCAGGCCATTGTTAGTCAATCAACGAAGGCCGGGTTCGTGACGTCAGCGTCACGGACACTATGACCAAAGTAGCATTTTATTATATTAATTTTTATATATTAGCAATTTGAATTATAACCTGTTGTAGTCATGAACTTCGAAGTGCGTGCAGCGCAGTAACCACGCCTGCTTGAATGATATATAGGTGACCTCCCACTTGAGGGACTGAACCTGTTCTGACCGGGGGAGGAGGTTAAGTGCTGCCATCTGTCAGCGAAACGTATAACTTGTCTTCTGTATGGTAGGTGCATGTTTATTATTACTATTATCATTATTATTGATTTAATTGCGATGAAGCTAACCCTCCGGTTGCATTTACCCTAGTCAGATAATGACCCCATTTTATTTTATTTATTAAAAAATTTCTTTTATTATTGACTTGTTAAATTCCTCTAGCAGCTACTTTTCTGATTTACAAATTTTAATTTTAAGTTGCTCAAGCGTTTTTGGAAAATTATTCACCAATACACTTGGTAATTTGTTCCAATTCCTGACACCCTTAACAACAAAAGAAAATATTCCCACTCCCATATGCATGAAATCGAGCGCCAGCTTGTGGTTATGGTAGTCTTTCCCTTCCATACACTATTCTTAATTCTTTGACCAATAATGCTCCAACAGTACAGTACATTCCCAGCACTCTCTTCACCCTCCTCCTTTCCTCCAATGACTCCCAACCCAGCTCCTTTATCATATTAGTTACTGACTGGGTCCTGCGATAATTTAAACAAACAAATCTAGCTGCTCTTCTTTGCACACCCTCCAACTCCTGTATTTGATAACCATTATATTGGTCCCAAACTACACCACCATATTCAACCACAGGTGTGACCAAAGTTTTCCAACCCAATTCCCTAACTTGTGTGCTACATCCTCTCATCACCCTCTCCAGTAAATAAATGATTTTATAACTTTTTCCTACCACCTGCCAAAAGTACTCTGCCCAGTTAAGTTTGTTATCAAGCGTTGTGCCAAGATATTTAAACTTCAAGTCTTCAACAAGTAATTTTGAGTCCACGCTATGATCATAATCAACCTATAGTTTTTATCTGTGAACCTAATAAGCTGAGTGTTCTTGGCATTTATCTTCATTCCATGCTGAGCTACCCATTTAGATATTCTATCCAGGCCAACCTGAGCTGGTCACAGTCTTCACATGTTTTGATCCTACTGTATTGTAAAATGTGTAGTTTTTAAGGTGGTAACTGTGCACATTCCCACAACGCGGCTGGACCAGTGATTCCCAGCCTGCGGTCCACGATGATGAGGCAGGTGAACCACAGGCAGAATATTAAAACAAATTAAAAATATTATAACAGAAAATAAATTACTGAAAATTGTTCACTATTAACAGTTCAGTTTCAGTTTGATGAATTTGTTTGCGTAGAAAATCAAGACGTGCTTTTAAATTTATAATTTTACGTGTTCTGTAATTGATCTGAGCTATTCAAACGTTGCAAGCGGCGTAAAGGTGCTAAGGAATGCTAGTTGGCGCTGCGTTTTTGGGGATATTCGATCAACTTAACGGTTTGTGGGTATTTTCAAAAGTTCGATCCCTTATTTATTTATTTATTTATTTTTTTTTTTTGAACAGAACTATAATGATACAAAACAGTATCTCCTAATTTTTATTAACATACGCATATATGAAACATTACTCCGATATAAGTTGGTAGTCTGTAGAATTATTTTTGATGTTTTGCTGTGAGGTTGAAAAAGGTTGAGAATCGCTGGTCTAGGTGGAAAACCGCAAACAGAATGGATAGCTGGTGCGCGGATCCTGAGGCCGTTGAACCTCCATGAAACAATGTGGTTTTTACTAGCGGGTATATATATGTATCCTGATCTTTTACCATGGTTGAATCAACAACATAAACTATATGTTTGTCCATTTATTGCTTCAAAGGCACCGCCTGATGCGAGGTTAATGCTTTTTTTTTGCTGTAGCTCTTGTCCTTCTTGTCGTTTAATATGGCCCGTTATGCATTCTGGATTTAAACAAAAAATGACGAACGATAGCCACCTCGCTGCTGTTTAATAAAACCATTATCTTGAGAAACTTCATTCAGTACTCATTAAATAATTCTTCTCTCATTTTTCCAACATTGATTATTTATTACATATTCAGACTACTAGGAAACTCTCATGAGCTCAACAAATCTTAATTCAACGATTTTCAGTAAACGTTCTACTATTCCTCCATGATTACAACCAGTAAACAACAACCCATAGATACAGTCAGCGATATTCATTGCATAACTCTTTGCCTTACATGTTAGCCAACTTAACCATCCCACCATATTAGTTTTACTATCATTTACACAAGTCATTTCACCATTCACTGACTCTATGGTTGTTATCTCACACTGAGCTCTAATATCTTTTATAGTAATGATAGAAACAATTAGTCATGTTATCATGTTAATTGCAGGCCATTAATTAACAACAATTAACAATTAGAATATACGGTACACGAACAAATTTAACCCATCAGTTCATTGGATTATTATTAGCCACTAAAATATCTTTGTTGACTCTTGAGTCAGCAATTGCTGTAATTCAAGCACGTCTTCACCGTACAAAGAAACTAATAGTTTTTTAAAAAAAATATAAGTTATTATCACATAATGATACACATACTGCATTGTTTTACTAAATAGAGAAAATTAACCAAATCTCATTCCGCAGCATTTACAGCACATTGTTATCGAAAAATAAATTGGGCAAACAATATTTATTTCATCTCTAGTTGTTAAATGAGAGTGGTTTATAATGAACACTGAAACATATCCGGTAGACCTTGTAGCCTCCACCTGCATGATTGATGTTCAAAATAAGTAATAGTGTGTGGTAACTCATTTCGAGGTAACATCACGCTTCAGAATAGAGGATATCTAGAACTGAGTCCGGTATTTCAAGGTAATTTAAATGTTATAACGACTAGCAAAAGCGAGATGGTATGCGTGTGGAAAGCATTATGGAAAATGATTTATTTATTTTTTTACCTTTGAAAAAAAGCTCCTAAAATTTTAATATTTTTTACATAAATTTTTCGTGGCTTTCTTCTGGCAAGTCACAGCCATTTCCTGAGATGGTATTTATAATCACGCATTATAAGAAAGGAATGCGATTTCTATTAAGCGTTTTTCAATGTTAGTAGTTGTGTTCTCTTAAATTATAGCGTAAGTACTAATAAAATGCACTAATTATGCAAAACTATATTTTGGATATTTCGCATTTATTTATTCAGAATTCGTTTGAGCTACTTTAGTCATACCCGTAATATACGCACATTACTCGTAGATAAGAATGGACTTGCTTACTACAGCTTATTGATGTTCACTACCTTTGAATAATTTTATATTGTTATTGTTACGTATGCATGTATCTGTTTACTGTTACTTTAGGCTTGTTTAAAAACTTATTTTTATATATATAATTTAACTAGTTGAAAAATTACATGAATTCGACAGAAAATTGTGTTAACCAAAACTTTGGTCAGAGCATTGCTCCAATATGGTAGTGTAGTATGGGACCCTCATTTTACGTATCAAATACAGGAGTTGGAGAGGGTGCAAAAAAGGGCTGCTAGATTTGTTTCTGGAAATTATCGCAGAATGCAATCAGTGACGGATATGATAAAGGAGCTGGAATGGGATTCATTGCAAGACAAGAGGAGGATGAGGAGGGTCATGGGAGTGTACAGGGCATATACTGGCGATGAGGCATGGAAAGATATTGCAATAGGTATGAAAAGTAGTGTATGGAAGGGAAAAGATGACCATGACCACAAGCTGGCACTTGATTTCAGGCACAAGGGTGTGGGAAGATTCTCTTTTTTAGGTAAGGGTGTCAGGGATTGGAATGAGTTACCAAGAGAAATTATGAATAATTTACCGAAAACTTTGAAAGAATTTAAAGATAAAATTTGTAGAGGGCAAATGTAGGTGGGTGCAGGATAGGGGGAAGAGGGGTGTGTAGGGAAATTGCCACCGGAGCCTGTGCTCCATTGCAATTAAATTAAATTAAAACCGGAGGATAATACTTCAATGAAGTAATTTAGAACAGATTTAGAATAGATGTGTAAAAGCATATTAAATAAATAATTAACACGTGTAAACACTTAGCGAGGATTACGAGTTTATTTCCGTTCCAATTAAGCCTATAGTTGGTTCAGGTGTTTTTAGGTGTGATTTATAGACATGTCCAACCTCTCCTCCCTCGTTTCGTGTATTCTTAGTCTACGTTTCAACTAATTTATGCTGTTTTTCAGATACTTACTCACCCTTCACTAGTATTACTTTATGCCATTCTCACATACTTCTTCAGCTCTCACCGGCATTAGTTTGTGCACTTATTTGCTGTTTCACCAGTTATTCATCAATATAATTGTTTTAATTTAAGTAAAAGAGAGCGTTACAGCCTAATCTTTGAAATGGATTACAGAATCAATTATTAAACGTAAATGGCATAGGAACTCAACACATCTCCATTGCATGACGCAATCTCTTTTCTTCACGAGGCTTTTAGTCTCTGAATTTACAAATGTGTAATGCTACCGAAACCTTAAATCTATTGGCAGCTACTAGAAATATACACATTTACAACGAAGTAACAATACAGAAATGAAATTTCTAATGGCGATCAGTATTTCCTTTTCCGGTATTCTTTAGGCCTAAACCTTTTTACGTTTCGAGTACGTAGCCTAGTATAATCGTTATAATTGCTTCAAAATTTACGTTTAGCTGTAAATTTATAATTCAGATGGTAGATGGAATTACATCGTGCCGCAGATAAGTTTATCTTTTTATTCATTCCCACCATAACGCTGCTGCTATTGGAGAAGTAAACATTAAATTTTAGCTCATTTTGGACTAAAACTCCATAATACTAAAAGCGACTTGGCTATCCCCGTGAAGCCAAGGTACAATATACTATCGTCGAGAAAAATTATTTTTGTAGGTACTTTAGTAAGAGGGGTATAAAATAGTTATATTTGCTGCTTAATCACATGAGGGGTGTGGAACGGTGCTTGATTTTTTTTTTAAAATTTAGTTAAGGTTATACTGATCTATTTCAGTTGACTAGCTTAAACATTTAACTGACTCATACATACTCAGTGGTAGTTACTACTTTGTGTGCGTAATTCCCAGAAACCGAGCACTATTTGAGTAACAAGAAATAACTGTGCATTATTATTATTATTTTGTAGGAAACAGATTAATTTTTCAGTCCCGTTTGGTCAAAAGAAATTGAATATAAAATTTGTAAATAAACTTTATCTCGTTCTGTTCGGTAGGCAATGATTTTTATATTTATTTTTTGCTGTATTTGCATGTGCATCAACCTTGTGATTGGCGTGTTTCTGCTTATCTGCCAGAGAAGAAAACGGAAGGGATGAACCATTGAAACATGTTTAAGCTAGGTGGTTAAAATAAATCTTTAAACAGGAGGATAAAGAATGGCATCCAGCAGACAAAGCAATAAAATATCTACGACTACATAGGATCGCCGACTGACGTGAAAGTACCAAATCTTTCATAAAATATCAGAAACCTGCTTTTGTATTTCTAAATTATGTCCACTTCTAAACAAGCTGAGCTCCCTTAGAGTTGGAAGCTGTCCGTTACTCCATAAATCTCTAATCCATCCTGTCATCACGTGCACTCCCTTCCTATGGTGGGTGTGTTGCTGTTCCTTCAAAACCGAATTCCTTCGAATGATCCTAAATACATCCAGATTTATGCGTAACACACAACTCCACAGAGAAACCGTTCTCACAACCATTAGGATGTATATCATCAAATAATAAAATCACCATTCATTTCCACATAATATAATACTGTTTCAGACGCACAGTTTTACAATTTAAGTTGAATTTCAGCAGTACTTCCGCGGCTGAAAGCATATCGTCCTCCACAAAGTAAGTGCATCACACCAGGTGATTTTCTTTGAATATTGTTAAGTTTTTTTTTTTTTTTTTAACTGCTTTACGTCTCTTAACAGCGAGGTCTTTAGAGACGGGAAAGGATGGGGGTCAAGGATGGGGGCAAGGAATGGGAAGGAATTCGGCCATGGCCTTTTGAAGGAAGCGTCCCGGCATTTGCCTGGAGTGATTTGGGAAACCATGGAAAACCCAAATCTGGATGCCCGGACGGGGATTCGAACCGCCGTCCTCCCGAATGCGAGGCGAGAACGCTAACCGTTACACCGCCCCGCTCGGTAATATTGTTAAGGATGATATGAGATGTCATTCTCTGCAAAAATGCTGTTTCTGTTATATTTGACTCAATTTAAATTTATTTATTTTATTATTATTATTTTAATCCATAACTGTCTTTTTTCTTGAGGTCTTAATTGTATCTATAACTTAAATGTCCCTATTGGTGAAATTGGGTGGGTGGGGGTGGGGGGAGGGTGTGAAATTACGTCCAAATTTTAAAGTAAATAAATTTGACATCACCTCACTTTTAAATCTACTTTAACCACTTCTTTGTGTCTGTATCAAATATTATGTACCGTAAGTCTTGTTAATGTCATTAGCATAGATGCGCAGATACAAACGAATCCAACTGATTTGCCTTAAGATTAGGCAATGTAAATAGTCGTATAATTTAAAAAAGGACAAAACACTGTATAGCATGCATATTTGGCTGGATACTTTAAAATAAAGTAAATAACAAACTAAACAAATAAAATTCAGCGCATCATCAGCCGAACAAAGGAATCGTGAAGATTTTTGTCTGACTGACATTGCTCTGAAGCCAACAGCATGCAGATGTGAGGACTGTCGGTGAGGAACAGTACGTGTATGTCTCGTGCGACCACTGTCGACTGATTGGGTTCGACCCTCTGAAAGCAAAACTTGCAGCCTCACGGATAATCGGAGACATCGGAAACAACAATTTAAACGTTATTTGCTGTGACATTATTTACCGGGAAGCAGATTTGCTTCAAAATAATATTACAGGTGTGTAACTGTTTTAATTGTCTCCAGGAGACTGTACGCTGCAGCGTATAAATTTTAATGATTATAACAGCTGGAGAGAAACTGGTAATTTCATAGCCATTTGATGGGTTTTTTTGATTAATTTTTTTTTATTTGCTACTTTGTTTTCGTTTAGTATAATTTTTTTTAAACTAAATGGAACTGTATGGAAATGGAGACATAGTCGCATTAATAACCTGAGTTTCATACTGGCAGACGATTCCACCTGTATTGTGTCGTTAACTCACCAGTCGTTGCTGGCGCATTACTAATAGGCTAAACTAATTTTGTTGTTATTAAAGAAGAACCCAAAACTACTTCGTGATTACATCTTCAAAGCGAGTAATTTTATTCAATTTAATTTTATTGTGATGGAATGCATGGTCCGGTGGCAAGTTCCCTACATACCTATTTTCCATTTTCTTATTCATTTTTAACTTTGTTTTTGCAGTCACATCTCCATTACTAGCCGAGTAATTCATTTCAGTTCTTAGTTCTACTTTGACAAGATCACCATGTATCCAGCAATAGCACAGTTCTGTTTTCCAATTTGATTTAACTGCGATGAGGCGTACGCTCTGCTAGCAATTTCCCTACACAACTACTTTTCCCATATCTTGTACTCGCCTATTTTCACCATCTACGAATTTTAATTTCAAATTATTTCAACATTTTTGGCAAATTATTTTCCTTGGAAATTTATTCCGAGGAAAATTTTGACACTGCCGTACATCTGAAATCGAGTGCCACGTTGTGGTCATGGTCTTCATTTCAGTTCGTCCACCTCTCTTTATTCTTCCCCAGTTTGTTTCCACTCCTCGTCACCAATATACGCCTAGTACATTCCTGCACTCTCTCCAACTTCCTCCGATCTTCCAATTAATCCCACTTCAGCTCCTTTGTCATATCAGTTATCCAACCACACACGAGTCACTAGTTTTGTTACAGTTTTCGCAGTTCCAGTGGAAAACAGACTTTTTTCTGGAAATGTTCAGTACTTTAATTCTTAGATTAACTATATCCTTACATTGTAACAGTATCGAAAATATATTTACTAAAAACCAAGTTGTATACGTACTGCTGGTGACAAGAATGTCCGAGTTACATACTGACTCGTATCACTGAAATCTAATTTTTGTTTCAATAACAGCCTGATTGTTCAAAATGTTTCGAATATTTTTGACGATTCTCTCCTAATATATCTAGGATTCCTATTACTTCTCCAAACAACTTGACAGATGAATTTTATTCTATCATGAATAAAATCTGACTGCAGATATATACATATACCCTTTATCACATAGTCAAATATATTACGTTTCAGCCACACTAGATGAATCTGCTGATCCTCTGACCAATAAGCAAATTCCGTAAAACGTTCAAGCTAAATTCATTTCTAAAAAAATATCTGGTTTCAGGACCAAGCAAAAAGAACGATACTTTGAATGATACTTATCCTTAACTCAAAACACAGTGTATTTTTCATCACCATCAGTTTTTCTTTTGTATCATGCATGTACATAGACAATGTATTTTGTACCTATACGCCGAACAGCAAACGAGATATTCAGTTAATGAATAGATACGATACTCCGCAACATACTTGAGGCTTAGCTTGAGGGAAAAGTATTAGATATTTCTGAAATAGATTTTCTAAAAAATATTAAAACTTTTGCGGCAGTGGTGTGTTTTAGCAGCGCCGGTTCGAATCCAGCCTAGTGCTCAGCCGTTTTAAATCAAGTGAAAATTCACGAACAGATTTGCATTTAAAAAAAAAATCGAAAGTGGACTTGGTATTGTGACAGAATTGCGAAAGTTGCTTGCTGGATTCATGATAACGAAAATATGGGTTTTCTGCGTTACCTAATTAATGTGTAATCCAATTAAGGCAGTACATTTTGTTAATGTGACATGATTAAATCGGCTCGTATCCCTCTGTTGTGAAATAATGTACTGTAGCAAAGTGCTTTAAATAAAATACTTTCATCGTACAGCAGCTGCGTGTTCAGACTGTATCTATGGCTGCATCAGAAAACGAATGCTAATGCATTTTTACAGTCCGTAATAGAAGCTGCGTCTCTGATTTTTACAAAATCTTGAGAAATTTTGTGTGCAGATTAATCCTGGTGGAGGAATTATTAGAACCACTATAGAAGCGACACGTTTAGCGATATAGTAGTGATAATTCTGCTGGCTAAGAATCTTTATTAAAATTGTGTATGGGTCCATTGCCCTATTGTTGACCAACGGGAAGGAGTGAAAGTGATCACAGCTTACCTGGATGTGGGTAGTGTGTTAGGACAGCTATTGAAAGCAATGAAAGGAGATTAAAGAAATCTTCGCGACTAATTGCCTACAACTGGTTTTATAGGATCTGAAGTGGATATGAGCTTTTAAATAAATTTGTAAACATTTTGTAATTTTGTATGTTTAATGCTAATTAATGCTTGCTAGTCAAATAGGTACAAGTCGAAGACCATGAATAAAATATAAAATGTTAATTATTTTCAACGTTCAATCAAACATTCCGAATTTGAATAAAAATAATATCTTTCCTTTTAAGGATACTTAGTGAAAGGGAACTTTTTTTTATTTCTGGAAAAAAATGCTTTGTTTTATAGCAGCCGTATTCAGTTTACAATCAATATCTACTTTAGCCAACTACCATGGAATACTGCCAAAAATAAGGGTTGAACAAAATGTTTTGGCGAGTCATTTATTCGCAGTTGCTTAATTGTTATAAAATAACGCTCAATGCAATTTCCCGTGCCTTATGCTGTAACACAACATTTGTTGTCATCCTAATCTGTTATAAAATTACGGTCGATGCAGTCCCTCTGTCTTACGCTGTAGCAGAAAGTCTCAGTTTTCATTCTGGTCCAGTTTGAATTTCAGTCTAACTAAAAACTACACTAATATTGCCATTAGAAAATCAAAGCTTCAATCACAGGAGAATTAATACAGTCACTGTATCGCATGTTAGTGACATGCGTCGCGATATAAATTTGACCAAAAATCTTCCCGGGATCTTACATGTTTCTTTTTTTGATGTCCGTGATTCAGATCGATTGGTGGCTGACACGGGGCTGAAATATTTAGCAATATGGCGTCGCTGAAGGCAAATAAAATTAAAAATAAATCTTAACAACTTCTAACAACATCTCTGATCGTTGTTAATTCGGCAGCGAAAGCGGAAGCGTAACGTCAGAGCACGACACACACAGTGACCAAAATTAGCGTTTTATTATTATAGAATCCAATTAAAGATGCTTCCAATCCTGGAAACGAATTACACTATCAACTTAGTATGTTGTCACAGAGTATTCAGGTGTTTATTTTAGGAAAAGAAACGCATAATCACCGGAAACGGCGAACAGAATTGAAAGGCAGCGAAAATTTAAAAGAGGGTGACATATAAAATACATATATTTCAAGAATTTTCTGTACAAAAAAAGAGCCAAAATGCTCTGAGGTTATTCGGTCGTTAATTTCCTGCTGCGGGCGTCTTATGCTTGGATCACTACCTGCGTTGTGGCCATGAACTGCGGCTGGCCACCAACTTATTTACGTTTGCAAAGAGCAATGACCGCAAAATTTCATTTATTCGCAGTATTAAAGATGGCTTTGCCATCTTTGGTCAAGGTAGGGAATTTTTTAGGCCAGCCCAAAGAATGAGGAATGAGCTAAACGCTGACTCAATTATTGCTTAACACTATTATCATTCGCAGTTTTTTTGGACGTAAATTACTTCTTCACATTTTGTTAGTAATTCTATAACATACACATTCTAACTGCTAAACTTTCAACTAGATACAGAAATTAATGATGATACAACTCTCGAATGTGACAAGGTGAGATCTCAATTACTTGATATCTTCACGTATCAACTTAAAATGAATTTAGGGTCTCGCTGCTTACCAGAGGATTGCAAAAGAGCTATAATAGTACCTATTCATAAAGAAGGGGTTCTAAATAGGGTTGAAAATTACAGGTCAATAACTTTGCCATCAATCATAGGCAAAATGATAGACAGGTATGCAACTATATCAGAAATGTATGGGTGAAAAAATACTGGTTTGCAGATCGACAACATGGCGTTAGACAACGATATTCATGTGAATCTCAGGTGGTGGGCTATTTGTAAGATATTTCAGATGAATTGGACAAGGGAGGCCAAATTGATAGGGTGGCACTAGATCTTTCCAAGGAATTTGACAGATTTAGAAATAAAATGGATTTAAATAAACTGAAGTGTATTGGATTGGACGAAAAATTTACTTGCTGGGTAAAGGGATTCTTGAAAGCCAGGAGGCAAAGTGTTAGAGTAGGAAATACATTATCAAAAGAGGTGGAAGTAAATATGGGAGTGCCACAGGGCAGTGTACTGGGACCATTGCTGTTCATCATTCTAATGAATGACTGTGTTGATGGGTTATTGTCAAAATTTAGGTTTTTTGCATATGATATAATGGTTCACAATAGGATCAAAACAGATGAAGACTGAACAGCTGTAGGGTGACCTGGATAGAATATCTAAATGGGTAGGTCATCATGGAATGAAGATAAATGCCAAGAAGAATCAGCTTATTAGGTACACAGATAAAAACAAAAATTAATTATAATTACAGAGTGGGATCAGAATTGCTTGTTGAAAGCTTGAACTGTAAATATCTTGGCATAACGTTTGATAACAAACTCAACCGGGCAGATCACATTGGGCAGGTGGTAGGAAATGGTTACAATTACAATTTAAAATTTGTATATCGGTAAAGTAAATGGGGGAGGAATTTAACGCTCCAATTATAAAAGAAAATTAAAAAAATTAAAGATATGAAAAGGTGTAACTAGATGACCAGTGAAATTACCACCGGAGCGTTAGCTCCAACACAATTAAAAAATTAATTAATAAGACAACATTGGCGCCTTATTTAAAAATCAGCGTCTTCTATTCACGTTAGAAGAATGTCGTTAACATACTCGAGACGACAATTTTAAGATAAAATGGGAATGAATCGACGGATAAAACTAGTTGAAATGTTGCGGTGGTAACGCTTTGTTACCGTAACTTCTTTATATCGTACTACGAGCCCGAAACTGACTACTTTGTAAGTATTAATATTTGTGAGTGATTCTATTGATCATGAACCAATGGGCTAATGGCCTTAGAGCCGCACGAATTGTGTAGATCAAAAATTCTGCGAAAAGTAACATTTCTGGCTAGAATTTTTGTTTTGTTTTTTTGACGAAATCCTCCATCTCTTCCTATCTCCAGCTATCCTCCTCAGCTCAAAATACCTCCTACAACCTATGTCCTCCACTATCCGCTTCATATATTTTCTGACTCCCCATATATTTTTTTTGTTCAACTGTACCCCCAGGTACAAATTCTGGAAATTACTGCAGAACACTGATATGATAAAGGAGCCGGAAGACAGGAGGAGTGTTGAGAGAGAGCTTTATATTGGTGTTGAAGCGGGAAAAGATATTAATGGGAGAATTGAGAGAGATGCATCAAAGGGAAAAGATATCCATGACCACAAGCTGACGCTCGATTTCAGGCACAAGGGTGTGGGAAAATATTCTTTCTTATTTAAGGGAGTAAGGAATTGGAATAATTTACCGAGGGAAATGATGAATTATTTACCAAAAACGCTGAAAGAATTTAAAATTAAGATTTGTAGAGGGCGAAAGTATAAGAAAGGGGTAAAATGAGTGTTTAGCAAATTTGGCACCGGTGCGTGCGTTCTGAATTAAATTAACCAATCCCATATGTCCTAGAACATGACCCACCATCTTGTCACTTTTTTCAGTTAGCCTCTTCCAAAAACTACTTTCTACTTTTCTCGCCCATCAATTCCAAAACACGTTCATTTCGTACTTTATCTTTCCACTTAATTTTTAACATCCTTCTGTGGCACAAAATTACAAATGCTCCAAATTTCCTTCCTTCCAGTGTTGAAGTTTCACTGCCATAAATTTAAATAATCCGTACAAACAGTTCAAGAAATTTCTTTTAGAAACCTAGAACAATATTTGAAACCAAAGTTTTCTCTTTTTTGAAGAAGGCACTGTTTGCTACTGCTATTTTGATGTTAAAATATTATTTATTGTCTCAGAGGCAACGACAGTAATTTTATATCTTAATATAATACACTTCCTTCGTACATTACACCTTATACTATTTTTGTTTTTTTACTTAATCTACTGTTATTTCTTCTGTTACATTTCACAACTTTTGTCTTGCTTTGGTTTATGTTTCGTCCAGTTCCAGTTATAGTTTTTAATTTAAATTGTCCTTTCCGAGTGACATTCAAACAAAGAGGCGCATTGAATGGAATTCTATTGGCATCGGTTTTGAAGTGATTACGGAGCTGCTCGGAGGGAGGTTCGAACCAATCAGAACTGCCTCTGCCTCAGTTAGCGTTATGACGCCGTCAGCGCGCTGGATTATTGGATCACATTAGCGCGACCGGCTTAACTGGCGCCGCGCCGACTCCAGCTAGGATCCAACATGCGATTCGCGTTTACAACATTCTCTGTCAAAAGTAAGTCTACTTCAGATTGAACGCGTAATTATCAAAGCGAACACATTAAGTACACTGCCATTAATTACAAAATTATGACAGTAAATCAGCCATCAAAAAATAGTGCATACTATGAGGGTAATTGATCTTACATTAAACTAGAACTGATTACGATTGGGTTCAACTGAAATCCGTGTAGGAAAAAATGGAAAAATGGTTGGGAGGAGTGATATTACAATTAGTGAATTTTAAGATTAGAATATATATATATAATCATGGAATAGGGAAGCATGTGTGTAGGAAAATTACTACAGGGGAATAGGCTATATCACAATTAAAGTAAATTCAATTAATTAAAATTAAAACTTCTGATTTCTTTTATTGCATGCGCAGACAAGTTACTTTCTGATTACTTTTACTCAGATGGCTTATGACGTGTGTTTCAGGTAGGTTACGGTGAATCCTTTCTGTTTATAACTCTCTTTTTTACTGTAATTACCATTTAAGTAACTTCTTTTATTCGCATATTATCTCCCACATCTTGAAAACATCTGGTATCGATCCTTGATTTTTCGTAATGGTCAAACATTTTTTATCCGCCATTGTTCTGTACTGCAGTTGCTGCAAGTTATCATAATATGTGGTCTAATAAAATAAATATTCGCAGAAACATATGCACGTATGGGTCTTCATAAATAAACAGAAATTTTTTTTTATTATTTAGAAGAAATGTTTTAATAGTGTTATACTGACAATGAGCATCGTCAGGTGTAAAATTCTAGTACAGGATAATAAATTACAGACAGTATAAGAACTATGCGACTACAACAGAGCTTCGTGAAAGGCAATAGAATGATAAAAAATGTTGCTGAACAAACAGCATTTGAGTTCAACTACTTAGGACACATGCGAAATTCGATGATATGGTGGAAATTTTAGAAGTAACATTCTGTAGCAAGGAATATTGATTTAATTTGATTTCGATGGAAATAAAGCCTCTAACGTCATTTGGTGTCAAACTGCGACAAGTACTCAGTAATAGCATACTGCAATACTTTATTGAAAATGAAGCTCAAGAAACTAAAAGAAAGAAAGAAGAAAAATGAAGCTTTTCACTTCTGGAGGCCTAGATTAGCAATCGAAAAATCTTAGAAGAATGCGTGTAGAATAGGCGGTTGAGTTACTAGCGATTCAACAATTGTTTCACACAGGCAGTGCCGAATTTAGGGGGGACACAACCGGGGCACTTTCCTCAGGCGGAAACTCTGTGGAGGGTTGCAAATTATTTTTGAAGAGGCAAATGACAAATTCGTGGATCCGTTCCGTACGATGGTAATAAATAGTAAGAGGGAAATGAATGCAGAGGAAGAAAAATACTTTTACATTTGAAGGAAGCAATTGAGTAAATGGGATACGAAGAGACTAATGCTAGGGAGGGAATGCAGCAAACCAGTTCATTCATAACAAAATGAAACTACATAACAAAATATTTCGTTTCTTTTAGCAAATCGTGCTTTCTAAGACACAAAGCTGGATTGTCGAGACCTGCTACAGCAATGCCACGATTTGCCCTGCGTTGCGAGTGTAGATTAGTGCCAAGAGAGATAATACGTTTCATTCACCTGCACGGCTATAATTCATATTTCTATAGTTTCATGTTCATTCATAGTGATTTCATTACACTGTGTATCGGTCATACATCACGCCATCCTGTAAATGTATTTAAGCACACAACGTGGATGATTATCATTTACATTATTTCTAAAAGGTGTTTTTTTTGTCACAAGCCATTAACTCGCTTCATACCAAATCTAAATAAATAAATGAGGTCTCATCTTAAAGCTTAAGGTCTTCATTTTGGTCACATCATATTTTAAGAAAGTAAGTTTTCAAAATTCGACATTTATTTATAAAATATAACCTTTTTTTTGTATGAGTTAAAAGTGTTAGCTCCCTGGATACCTACTCGAAATCGATAAATGAAGTATCATTTTAAGGATTAATATTCCGCTTTACTGACGTCACATATTAAGGTAGGAATTTTTTGGAATTCGACTCTTAGAGGAGTAAAGTATTAATATTTTTACAGCCCGTATTTATCGAGCGTGGTGGTGTAATGGTTAGCGTTCTGGCCTCGCAACGGGAAGACGGCGGTTCGAATCCCCATCCGGGCATCCAGATTTGGGTTTTCCATGGTTTCCCAAATCACTCCAGGCAAATACCGGGATGCTTCCTTCGAAAGGCCATGGCCGAATTCCTTCCCATTCCTTGCCAGCCATCCTTTCCCGTCTCTAAAGACCTCGCTGTTAAGAGACGTTAAGCAGTAAAAAAAAATACAGCCCGTTTTTGTATCAAGAGCCATTAATCTACCTTGACATATAACCGACATAGACCAATGAGGTATCATTTTAAAGATTAAACTTTATTCCTAGGTAACATCATAAATTAATAAAATAATTTTTCCTAATTTAACCTTCAAAGGGCAAAAATGTAATTATTTCCATTACTTTTATTCGTTACGATCCATTTATCTCCCTTGATACCTAACGAAAATCGATAAATGAGCTATAATTTTAAAGATTAAGGTTTCCACTTAGGCAAAATCATAAATTAAGAATGATTTTTTTCAGAATTTAACTCTTGAAGGACAAAAGTAATAATTGTGAAAGTCGCGCGAATGAGATATTTCAGAGCCAAGCCGCCGGATTGAGTGCATTGCTGATAGATAATAGCAGCACATATCACTGAGATATCGATAAACTTAAAGTTTTTTGTACAATAAGTAGCTTTCAGGATACTTTTTTCTGTTACAGAAACATATCTGTATTTCTATGCTGTTCCTATGTAAACATTTTATTTGCGAAATTTTCTAACGGGCTATGATCACAGCAACACATATCACAGATATAGGGATATTCTGGGTGTATTTTGTTCAGGTTAGTTATATTCCGTTAACAATTGCTACAAATAAGGCGGTTCTTCTTTCATCCTGTTACAAATCACTAAACTTAGTATTCATCGTATTCCCAAAATTTTCGCACGGGTCATGTAGTCTACGTTATAATTTGTGAATATCATATTGACATTTTGGTTGCATCTTTGGCAGCAAAGAGTAAACCAGGCGGAGCAGACGCGAGACCAAGGAGAAGACGAGGTACATGATTATCAGTCGAGAGGAAGAGGCATGAATAAGATGGCTTGATGATGCGGAATCAACCTGAAAGAAGTTGCAAAAGTTATGGAAATAGTTGGACCTTTAGCAAATAGGTTATTTGTTTAAAAGGCACGTGTATGTAGAAAGTGTGTTGAATAATTTGTAATATTTGAAAATTTTCATGTAACTGACAGCACTCTTGAAGTAAAAATAATAAGAAATAAAGATTTCAGATAAATAAAGCAATATGGATGAAAGAATGAAGATATTATAATTATATCCGTAGAACTGGGCTTAAAAGCCATTATTTCTATCTAAGAGATAGCAAAGAATGTTTCTCATCCTGGGAAGTTACTAAAGAAGGAATGAAAAACATAAATATAGCATAATTCTGAATTGCCTAAGACACGGACAACATTAGTAAACCGTAGTTATAGTTTGAAGAGAAAAAGTTTATATGTAACTGTTACCTATACAATCGCCATAACTTTACGCACACGATTATATGCCACATACTGTTCCGCGTTGTAGGAAAGTTAACATTTAGCAGTCGAAAATATTCTCTCCGTCGTAGCTGAAGATATATTTCTGTCACTGTTTTTCTTCCTATCCTAGTGATGGGTCTTACTGGAAATGCTGTTGTTTTGTCTTCAGTGTCTGTTTACACAAATGTTGTGCGTGCTAACTTTCCAATAAGTAGGCGCAAAAATGAATATGGACCTCTACCATTCACCGCTCCCTTGAAATCTAGTTAGGTCAAAGGCAATAAAACCACTCCCTTGCGGAAAATCGATACAGACAGGCCACAGCCTATTTGAAAGCACTGGGAAACTATGTTAAACGGAAATCTGTATAGACGGTCCGGGAACTATTTATCTAATGCTGCATCGGAACTTTATTCATCCATCCCCGAAGTCGGTGCTCGTTGGATCAATGATGAAACTGAATTGTACGTAATTGGTTTTCGTATTCCAGCTGACACATTTTATGAAAATTTCAACAGGATTCTGGAGCAAATGCGTATTATTTCGTGTACGGAGCATAAATTTAGTAAGAAGGCTTGATGTTTATGTCATTTTAAAATTTGAAGATTTACAAACAAACTTGAAAGCAGAAAATTTGGCTGACTTATTCGGAGTTTCGAGAAATGTATCAGTGCAATTAAAATTTCTCATTGATACCTTGCTTGTCGCTGGTTGTCTTTAAAATACATAAAATTCTAGAAAAAACATCAGACCAAATTGAGCATAAGATAAAGTTTCCAATTTTAGTAAATAATTGCTCCGTCCCACACAGTGTAAACACCAACGTTAAAGCTGTCCTTCTTCAGAATCTAACCTGTGAAATCAGTTTTACCCCACTTCCAAACAAACCACGGATAAGGTTAGCGAAGTGTTTGGGATTGTATTACGTGTAAGTCGTATCATTTACACATAAATTAGTTTTAAGCCTGAATAATACTTTAGTTTAACATGAGGAATGATCAACTGTTCCGTATGAAAGGAAAGAAAAAGTATTTGAAATTTGAGAAAATATTTTACTACTCAAATTCACGCATTGTGACATTTTTCCTTTCTTAAATTTGTTTTACCTTGATTAATCGCATGGTTTCCAGTTTGAATCACTTTTTCAGCGTGGTTGTTGCAGATATTTTAATCGTGAACCTAACCGCCTTAATTAATCGGTTTCTATAGACATTTTTCAAAAACAATGCTAAATTATAACTGCTCCAGTCAGCTGGCGAAATAGTATAATTAAATTATTTTCTCTCTTACTGTTTGTGTTACAGCGTATATTAGAATTTTTGCCTTGCAGAACAAAGACGGTCTGTGAAGTATTAAGCGAGAAGTCTGTCTGCTGGTAGGCTAGCGACCGCAACGTCAGATTCGTGACAATTTTCAGATATTTCACTTCTCAATTTACAGTAATGATCCTGGTTTCGCGTTTCAAGTTGAAGGTCCGCAATTATTGTTCTTCGAGATATTTCCATCAAACAAGGTTTGTGAATGGAAACATTATCTCTAAGGTCTATGAATTGCGTTAAATATTTTTATATCAGATTATACGCGAGATTGGTTAATATCTACTATATAGGATTAACATCACAAGTTGTTTGATCGCTATACCGCAGCCGCAGATGGAGATAGAATTATTGTGAAGGACTCATTTTGTTTGATGTATCATTGAAGTGTTTCTTTAAGCCTCTATTTTACAATGATAAACTTTTATATTATGCATTTCAACCTTATATTGCTCACTTATTGGCAACTGCTTCTATTACTTTCAAGAATTTGTACAAAAGAATTATTTGTATCTGATAAGACTTTTACAAAAATCTGTTGTAAGTAGAAATGCTATTTTTTTTTTTTTTTTAATGTGAAATAGATTTTTACTTTGATTTCTTGTTTTTGTCTTTAATAACCACGACATGTTCCACACTACAAAGCTCCTTCCTCAACAGCGATTTATAAATTAACAAATAATAATAAAACACTGAAACGTGACACATGAGCTTTGCGCAACTTACATGACATCTGTCGCCTGATTCTTTCGTTGACGCATCTCCTAGATATAAATAAGCAAGTAGCTCCATCATAATCAAATTAGATTTTTAAATTGTAAGACTTTCAATGTGTCGCTTGTACCTCTATTTATCTGTGAAACTTAGGATTGATTTTCGACTTCTTTTTTTCGTCCAAAAGAACTCCTCAATAAATATTGTACTCAAGTCATCAGCAGACGTCATTTCATGCTTCTCACCAGTCACTAACTGAACCTGAGAGTGATCAACAGTGAAGGATAACCATATAACCGTTTTATCACAACTTTGACAAACTGGGTAACAATATTTATAACAGTAAATTATAGCTGAAAATTTTAAAACAAAATGTTTAAAATATTCAAACCAACGACATCGTTATGTATAATTATCTATCGTATACTTACGTTACATATCAATCAAATAAATATTTTATTTAAATAATAATTACTGTACAGTCTGAAAAGAAAGATTTAGAAGAAATTAACTGTGCAGAAAAAGTATTCTATGGAAAAATAATATTTTAGTGCTTCATTGCTGTTTGAATTTTGATTAGAGGTATAAGTTTTAATATTAAGAGTTAATATTACACTGACACAAAAAAGCGTTTGTTCAATAATAAAGCTTCGGAAAGAAACAGCAACCAGCAGAATGTACAGTTGGAATCTCAATGAAAACTATTTCTCGTGGATATTAGGTTTCTAGTATTGGGCCTAACTGATTCTTAGAAGTACAGCGTAAATTCTATTGAGCATTTACCGTCTCAATTGTAAATAAGAGAAATAACTGGGTAAATTGTTGGCATTATTGGTTAAGTTATGGATATAATTATTAAAAATTGATGTTATTTTTTAAATAATTTTATTGGTATGAACATCTTAACCTCACATAGTAGCGAAACATTCTGAATGTAACCATTTCTTTTCTGCAAGTTAAGAAGTAATACAAAATATGTCAGTTTTCAAATAAAATTGTAAAAATGTACCTGACTATAATATAACTATTTTAAAATAATCGTGGACGCAAACAAATATTTACCATTAAACTCATCTTTAACTTTTAGTCACTTTACAGTAACGTTTACTTGAAATTGTCTGAATATTTTTTAAGCCCATGCAGTACTTCGTTTTGTACTATTCATTTTTTGTTATCAGCGAGTTAGGAATATAAGTTTATCATACGCTTTGTGGTTGTGGGAATACTCGGGCCATTAATCTCGTTGTCCTGTACTGCTCAAACAGAGGCCGAGTGACCATTCCTCAAGCTGGACCAACCAGAAGTCATCTAACAAGTACTGTCACATTTTCTGTATGCTTTACTTCAAATATCTACCGCAAACTGGCATTCTATAATAATATCAGCTGTCAACAATGCTTAGATACAATCACAGGCCAATTTATTGGCTTTTTTACCATCGCCAATCTTTCATCTTCCATCTCTTCCTATACTAAGCTAACCTCTTCATCTCAACATACCCCTTACGAACTGAATTATCTGTTTGATATATCTAATACCAATATCACGTATCTTACAATGTGAAACGTAATTATCTCTCTTCTTTCTCTGAACGTTTTTTCTTCCCCCATCATTTACAAAACGCATTTATTTCGTACTGTATCTGTCCATTTATTTCTACAGACCAGGCTTCAGATCCTTCACATTTACTTCTTTCTGGTATTCCCGAAGCCCTTAATTCACTGCAACAAAGTGCTGTATTCCATACACAAAAAGTTAGTCCCCAACCCGAAGGTTGGTTGGATCCGCCGAAGATGACAAGGAGACATAGTACGCTAGTCTCTGTGCCAGTTCCTTTCCTACGGAGCCTAACGTGGAATCTGAATCCGTAACGTCTTGGAGTGGTTCGTATGATCAAACACAACTGTTAAAAATTTGTGGCCCACAGGGACTTGGAACCTGGGCTCTACAGGAGATCGCGATTCAGTAATGACGTCATAATACTGCTGTAGTCAATCGCAAGACGTATTATTTTGAAGCGGTAATTCCATGGTAATACAACCTGGACCATTACTTTCAAGCAAAAATTAGGTTGTGAGACAGCCTGAACCAGCAAGAAACCGTTAAATACACTTCCGAAAGTACTTCTAGCGGAGTCTTGCGTTTGGACACTGCCGTATTATGACGCGAATTCCTGGCGGAATCGCTATCCCCAGTAATCCCGAAACCAGAAACGGACCTCGAACTATTGAATATTCAGGCCGGGCCTGGCAGTGTAGGGGATAGCACGCTGGCCTCGCATTGCAAGGGCCGCCAGTTCGAGTCCGGCCTCGGGCATGGGTTGTTTTAATTAAGTGTTGTGTTCGTCTTGTGCTGTTTCACTGTAGTGCCCACAATCTCATAATTAAAGCCTGATACAGCACTCGGTACAAAAATAAATTTGAGCTGGCTGACTGGTCGCAGAGGCCAAAGGCCATATCCAGGGTGTCCAGGAATGAAAGGATAATCATGCAACCGCACATAGGTCACATCATGTAGTAGTATATGACAAAAATTTATTTTAGTCAAAGTCTCACCATTTTCGAGATATTGATTTTTTTAAAATATTGTTTCGAAACATGAGACTATGTCCGGTTTATTCCATGCCATTTCTACAAATTAAAACTTTCTGGGCCATTTTCTTAAAAATTTACACAAAGATTGTTTAGTCTTCTAAAAGCATTAAAAAAAAACCTTATAAAATGCTAGATTATGTTAGAAACTCACATTTGATTCAATTGCGAAGTGAATGGATAAATTTTTTGCTAGAAAAGCCAGATCCTTTAACTCCGCATATTAAACATTTTATACAAATATCATAAGTGAATCAGGGAATAATATTATCGTAAACAGAATATTAATGCTGAAGGTCAGAGATATTGTCCATAGATCGTGCTTAAATAAAATCTCTGTTGTTTTTACGGCTATCTATGGCGTTTAAAAATTGAATATTCCGAATTAAAGGAAAGAATTCTTCAAGTTATGTTTAGTGTGCAAAATAGTTATTATTGTAAAGTTATCTTATTGCTTTCGTTAAAGGGTATGGTCAGAGACATTGCGTTGTGTATTTAGTGCGAAGTATGCAACATCTAATCCTTCAATCTTTGGCATTTGTCATCATACGTTCAGAATTTCATTTAATGCTCCTGCGTTATACAACGTTGAAACATAATACATTCCAAACAACTGAATTGAGATTCTAAGCTTTAAAATGGTGAAAATTCCATCGAAATCTGCTCCGTAGTTTCCGAGTTTTCATACGACCAATATGTCCGGTTTTCGTTTTATAGATATAGAAAGATAGAGTAAATGGTATAATTATTTCATACTTCTTTTAAATGATTTTATTGTGGTAGTTCAATCAGCTAAAGAGACCATTGTGCATTTTAAACATGTAGTAAAAAAAATGATGATAATGTTTTAAAAAAGATTGTTTTAAAAGTTTTTTGACGTTTTAAGGAAAAAATATCATTGTTTTGAATGACACAAACATCTTTGACTAAATTAAAGTTAAAAAACGGGGTTCAAAAAGTCTTAATTTGCAGAAATGGCTTGGAATAAACTGAACAAAGTGACATGTTCCGTAAAAAAATAAAAAATCAATATCTCGAAACTGGTGAGACTTTTCCTAAAATGAAATGTTGTCATATAGTTGGACATGATGTGTTCTATCTGCGCTTGCAGGATTATCCTTTTATTCCTGGACACCCTGTATATAGTATAGTTTTGAGTGTAATTCCCACTGGTCTACGAGACCACTCTACAGATGTGGAAAGTCCTGGATCGCGTACCTGTGAGCCGCTCCTTGACGACTTGGGAGGCGAAGGCAGCGGCGGCGGCGCTGCGCTGCAGGGCTGCGGGATCGAGCCAGGGGAAGTGCGGGGGCGGCGGCCTGTGCGCGGGCACGCGGATGACGCCTGCCGCCCCCGCGTACACCAGCCCCGCGGGCACCCGCATCAGCGGCGGCGGCGGCGGGGGCGGCGGCGAGTACAGCGGCGGCGACTGCGGGCGCGCGCCGAAGTCGGCCCCCAGCAGGCGCGAGATGCTGAACGGCAGCGACAGGCCGGGGGCGGGCGTCGTGGTGGTCGCCGGGGGCGGCAGCTGCGGCGGCGGCGGCTGCTGCGGGGGCGGCGGCGGCGGCGACGAGGAGGCGTCGCTGCGGTAGCTGTCGTCGTCGCCGCTGCAGCGACTGTCCGTGTCCACGTTGATCTCGCGGTCTTCCTCCATGTCGCAGCTCATCGCTACCTCACTCTCGCGCACAGTGTTCCACGTCCCTCGCTTCCTATTCGCATAGATACACCGCGACAGTTCTAGCGATAACCGTGCAGTCCTAGCAGCGTCATCGTGAAGCACAGCGGAGTCGCCTCTTCACCACATCGCAGTGGCTCTGCAGCGGGTGTCAGCTCCCGACTGGCGCGGCTCACGCGTGACGCACAGTGGAGGGGGAAGTCCCGGGCGCTGGAGTGGGGGTGGAATGCGCAGGGCGGGACCGCGCCCCTCTGCCGGACGGCCTCCGCCAATCACGAGCTGGCCCTCCCGCACCAACACACGCCTCCACCCTGTTCCCATTGGCTCGAAAAAACCTCGACCATCAAAGATACACAAATTGAAACACATTTAACTTGGAGGAGAAGTCGCAAGACGACGCTAGCGCCGCTCTGTCGGATTAGGCTGAGAATTAATTATTCCTCCCTCCCCCCCCCATGCCCCTGCCGACTGTTGGATCCTCTCTTTGTTCTTGAGCTGCGGCTTCTCCCCTTTTATTTGCCGCTCTCGTTTTTATTTTTTCTTCTCTCTCAGGTCTTTTGAAGAAGATAGAGAGACAATGAAAAAAGGAGTAATGGGCTCTCTTGTTTTAACAGCGGCGGAGCCGTGTCTCGTGAAATCACATCGCACAGAGCCCAGGAAGTCTCCTTGCCGCGAATTAAAGACACGCTGTAAAACGAGGATTTAATTACCGCACGCAGATAACATCCTCTCGTCTAATTAACTTATCCGCTCTTTAAGGCGTTCTCAGTACACTGGATGCACATGCATTGTTACGCTGAACCGTCTATTCTAAGACTGTAAGAAATTTTTATTGTTCTGGGAAAGTTTCTAGCGATAGTATAAATCATTATTTCTCGTCTTCTATTAAAAAAATTTTATGTTATTTTGTGACCTTATTCAACTAAACGCCGTAGTGAATAAAGCGTAAAATTCTTATCCTTGCATGTATTTCTTCTTCTAATCTTCGCCGTAAATAAATAAAAATCTACATCAAGATTTAAACTAAATACACACCTTTCTTTATGGTCGGTTTCATTTTTAATTTGAAGGTAAAACACATTAACCCATTACACAAAACAAAAATGTTTATCTTTATTATTAACCTGCTATAACAGTAACATATATGGACCGAGAGTGAATCGAAATATAGGAAGACAGATACTGAGAAAAATATTCGGTCCCAAGAACCAAGATGGTATCTGGATGCGTAAAAGTACAGAAGAACTGTATTCACCGATTCACCTCACGCGCACGGAAATGACGAATGAAATTCTACGGACATATAGTACGAATAGATGACTCGTGATTGTCCAAGAAATTCTTCCATGGGCCCCGACAAACCAAAGCGCGCTGGCTTGTAGAAACCCAGAAGGATGTGAGAACGAAGGCTTTAACGGCGTATCGATGATATGAAGTCTCCGCCGTAAGACTTCATATCAACCGAGAAAGACTTTCAGAAGACAACCTAGACCCACCGACATCTAAATGGAGTATATATAGAAAATTAATCACGTCATATAAATTTGATCGCAACAACAAAAAATCTGAAGCTAAGAAATGCCTGGACTTAAGCGAGACGTCAAGCCCAGAACGAAAGAATGCGGAGGTTTTGGAGAATATAAGAAGAACAACAAGAAGAGCAGGGAAGGACAATTCAAATTAATGGTTCCACGCGATCTTTGGTGGGCTAAACGATGAATTAATAAAATAAACATGGACAGAGCGTTAAGACATCTTCGGATGTGTTCGGCCCGCCAAAGATTCCCAAGCTGCGTTTTACGTGACTGGTATCGTGGCCAAACTGTTCGTTCAGAGCTATTGTCAAGTGCGATATGTTATCGTGTGAACCTCAATTCGCTTTGACACAATAGGCTAATATATTCCATCCACATTATTTTCTGATTTGTACTATGAGATTCAATTATCAAATAGAATAGGTTCTAAAGTAGTATGTCAGATAAAAAAATATAACTTAAAACCTTCTTATGATACTTTCGCTAGACACTATTTTAACCTAAAAACAACAATTGTTTTCCTAAGATTCGCTCGGAATGGAATGGGTGTTTACGTACGGCCGATATAAATTTACACACTTTTTCTGAACACTTTAGCATGGGCAAAGAATAATTGGTGCTCAAATCAAATATGCAGGTCTACTTTTAGATATAGTGAAAACATAAAAAGTATTAACCGTTTTCGAAAATGTAAAAAATTAAGGTGGGTACAGAAATTTCACTGAAAAAATTGAGATAGAAAAATAGAAATTGGGAAACAGATGCGTAAGGAAATTGCCATCGGAGCGTATGCTTCCTAGCGTTTGAATTAAATTAATTTCAAATAGCAAAACAAAAAACAAAAAGTTTTATAGACTGCATGCAGGAATCATAAGCAAACCACGAGGCAATTCTCCATTTGTTACCAATTCCCTTCTGCCAGTTTTGTCAGTTCTCTTCTTGTGATTTACGATTTTGACATTTATAGCAAAATATGGCGTTTTAGTATAAATCTGTTACACACAAACACAGCACGTAATATCATCGCCCGATAGTAATGTAGAGAATTTTTGATCATCTCATTACGTATCTAAGTTTCTGTGGAGACGATTTAAAGCTTCTAACGAACACTTATTCCAAAGATGACAGTTTTATTAATACTGTAATATTTACGAAAGACGGAGCCTCCGTTCCTTCTCCTATGAACGTCTTGCCCGTGTCTGGGCGTAGGCTGCTATCACGGTTGGATGTTTTCCCCTCTATGGGAGTCTAGGAAGTTGAACTGGGGTGGTTTCTCGTTACCAGCGTGACAGTGTTCGCGAGTGTTGTTGTAAGTGTTGGTGATAGTGATGATAGTGTATGTGTTCAGTATAGAGTGTTCTATGAGTTGTTGATGAGAGATGAAAGAATAGATAGGGTGATATCCGGGGAAGCCCCATTTAGGAGTACTCTTCCGAAAGACACCGCAGTCCGACTGACGAATAACCAAACAGTGTCGCATGGGATTTAACCCTGCACCACCTCTGCTACCCCGCCGGCCAAGTCCTCTATCATCAGGACTGGAACCAGTTAACCTCGTGTCAGCGCTAGACACCAACACGGTGCTGCAGTCAATTGAGGTGAAAGATAAATATAATAAGCGAAATTATCGTGTTTTAAGAAAAAAAATAGTCGATTAAAATTTCATCTGTTCAAGTGTAGCAATACAGTAAAAATTCTAACTACATATAATTGACAGATGCTTTAAAATAGCCTTAATTAGTAGCCATAAATATGCGAAGATATATCAGAGAGTGGTACATCTCGGTTACATTATTAGTTTTTTAAACGCTGCGTAGCTAGGCGATAACGATGTATGGGAGCCGTACGAAATGAAGTACCCATTTGCGCCGTTTGCAGCGCTGGCGACTCAATTAATTTCATTCTACTGTCAGCTTATTATGTATCAGGTTATGTTCTACCATCAAATATTCTCTAATTTCTGTGAGTCCTTAAAGTGTTTTTAAAGAATCGAGAACGCCACCAATTATGAAGTGAGTTTTGTTATTCTATTATCTAGCTCAAGAAATGTGCGACCACTTAATACTTACCATAAAATCAGATATTTTTTTGGAGATAATATTCGGTGACTGTATCCAAATATCTGACTCGGAAGAGACACTCTCTGAGTTTCTGCACGACAATGCCAGGTCTTATACTGATAGAAAAATGTAACAACTCCTGGACATGTTTAAATGGGAAGTTTGAAACCATGTGTGAGTGGACACTTTCCCGGCGTACTGATCCAATAAAATCCTCTTAGTCCAGTTCTGCCTCCTTCTGATTTTAATATTTTTACAAAATTAAAATACTTTTGGGGAGGAACACGTTTTCAAAATTATGAAGACCTGAAAGAAGTTACAACTTTTTCCAATGAGCTGGTGGCGGAGAAATGTGAGACGGGGTACAACAATTCATTTTACAAGATATAACAAAACACTGAATTTTCATAATGACTACTTAGAAAAGTAGTGTAAATTATGTTTACGTAAACTAAAAAGTTTCATTTAAAAATTCTTACTCGTTGTTTTTAATCGTTAAGGGTTACTACTATTCGGACGACCGTAAAAAGATAAAAAGGATAAGATTTCTTACCACCCAGTCAATAAAAGACTGTCCTTCATGAATATGCACTCTTTGCCAAAAAATTAAAAAAAAATGAAGAAAAAAATAAAAAAAGTGAAGCATTCAGAAGAGAAGGAGGAAACGAAATGAAATTTCATTCATTGAGACGGTATTTGATGTTATTTAAGTTATAATAAAATCGAGTCAGATTTACAAAGAACTTGTTAATATGAGCCCATTAATCAATATGGCATTGCACCGCTCTGTCCTCGATATATGCACTGATTGGGTTGGGAAGGATGTCGCAGGGCCGTTGTATCCTCTCGTGAGGCAAGCTGGCCTGGCATACAACTGTTGTAACTGGTCCTTGATATCCTGGAAACTGGTACTGGTATGCAGTTGACATCCGAGTTAGTCCCACATATGTTGTATCGGTCATAGATCTGGGGATCTTGCTGGTCACGGGCGTAGACCCCCGCTAAATGTCACGCAGACAGTTCATAGACACACGTGCATTTTCTTTTAGAAAAATGGTTCCTCGAGACTGTCACATGAGGATGCTGGATGACGTACCGTTGTGCCGTCAGAGTTCTCTTAATCACTATCAGCCGATGACCGGATGTCATACCCGATGGCTCCCCACACCTGGAGTAACTCTGCTGTGCATCTTCTAAATTTTGGAAGAATGGGACCTCTTCCCAGATCACCACCATACTCGCCGACGATGGTCATCACAGGAAGTAAGTAATTGGTGAGCACAATGAACGGCGTCGCAAGTTGTTCAGCGTTGAATCACGGTTCCGCACTACGTCAGCTGTCGGCTAACATCTATTTGTCAGCGAGTTAGATACAATGAGGATTGAAAATCGCAGGCTATAATTATGTTGTACAGGAAGATTATTTACACTATTGAGAGAAAATATTTAAATTATCTGTTCGGAGAAAGAAACGCAAGGAGTGGCATAACGGGCTGGGGACCGGAGCAGAGTGGTGGAGAGGGGAGTGAAGGAGGCGGCAGCTCTCAGTTTTACGTCAGAAATATTTGAATGGCGGCGCTCGCTCGGGCAGTAAAGCCGGATTGAAGTGCTCCAGTCCATCAACTTCGGCCCCCGGCATCAAACATGCAGACCACTTCGCCGCCCGCGATTCTTCCCGCCGCGCCGCCGCGCACGCGGCGACAATGGCACCAGACACAACTCTTTACAAGCTCAGCGGGTATTGCACTCACCACAAGTCAACACATTACATACAATTTGTATAATCAGTACCAGTAAAACAGTGAGAAATAAGGGATGAAGATAAATGCAAAGAAGAGTCAGCCTACTAGACTCACACAGATAAAAAAACTAACGGTAGATTATAATTGTAAGGTGGGAAAGGAGTTGCCTATAAAAGGATTGAAGTGTAAATAAATATCTTGGCATTATATGTGATAATAAACCCAACTTCGCAGTTCTCTATGGGCAGATGGTAAGAAAAGCTTTCAAACTGCTTCATTTACTGTAGAGAGTGAAGAGGCCAGGTACCAGAAAAGTGTGAGGGAATTGGATTACAAAACTGTGGGCTGACCATTGCTTCATTGTGGTGGCGTAGCAGAGGACCCACAGTTTCGTGTGTTAGGTGTTAGACGAGGTTCAAAGAAGGGCTGCTAGATTTGTTACTGCAGAACACAATAATTAACTGATATGATAAAGGAACTGGAATGAGATTCATTGGAAGATAGGAGGAGGGTGAAGAGAGTCATGGAGTGTACAAGGCGTATATTGCTGATGAGGCGTGGAAAGATATTGGTAAAAGAATTAAGAGTCGTGAATGGAAGGGAAAAGATGACCATCGTAACAAGCTGGCACGCGATTTCAGGCATAAGGTTGTGAGAATTTTTTTTTTCCGTTGGTAAAGGAGTCAAGGATTGAAATAAAATGCGAAGATAAGTGATGATATTTAAAAAAAAAAAAAGAATAAAAAAGAAGCTGGAAGAATTTAAAATTAAGATTCGTAGAGGGCTAAAGTAGGTGGATAGAAAAAAGGGGGAAAATGTTGTATTGGAAATTGCCACTGGATATTAATAAAAACTCCCATATTGAACCTTCATATCCCCTTTCCTCAAAAAAGAATTCAATCTTTTGTTTGGTTTTTGAAATTAAATACCCAGAAATGTGTATACGAGCATTATACAAACAGAATTTATCTATAATAACTCTTTTTATACAATATTTGATGTTAGAATTGAATATTGTTTTTTTCACTTTCGGTAATCGATGAAAAAATATGGTTTGAAAAGGTTACAAAGAGTTGTCTCCGAGGTTGGTGGTGTAACGGTTAGCGTTCTGGCCTCGCATTCGGGAGGACGCCGGTTCGAATCCCCGTCCGGGCATCCAGATTTGGGTTTTCCATGGTTTCCCAAATCACTCCAGGCAAATGCCTAGCCGAATTCGTTCCCATTCCTTGCCCCCCCCCCCCCATCCTTTCCCATCTCTAAAGACCTCGCTGTTAAGAGACGTTAAGCAGTTAAAAAAAAAAAAAAAAAAAAACAAAAAAAACAAACAAACTAACAAACAAATAGTTGTCCATGAGTAAATACAACATTTTACAGGTATAACTGACCTGTTTGAAGTGTAACGATAGCCACTGCAAACGCAACTTTAATTGAGAAATGCGTCTAATCTTGTTTGAAAAGTCTAAAAGTCTTGTAACAGAAGCTGCCAGTCATATATCACACATCTGGTTAAAAATAATAACAATTTCTTTTTTAACAAACCAAAAAAATAACCAAAAAGAAACACCAGAATATTGTGTCGAACCACAACCCAGCTGTGACACTTTGCTACTTCGGGCAATGAAACGAGACGATAGACCATAGGTTACCTAGGACGGGAGGGGGGGGGGGGGAGGGAGGGCGTGCTAGGTAGCATCACCGCCCCTGTGGACGTTGTCTAGGGCCTAGATCTACACCGTCGTTGCTTATGGCTTTACGCCTAGTCATTAGAGGATGGAAATGACTAGGGACAAGGAACGGGAAGGAGTTCGGCCATGGCCTTTTGAAGGAAGCAATCCGGCATTCACCTGGAGTGATTTGGAGAAACTATGGAAAACCCAAATCTGGATGCCCGGACGGGGATTCGAATCCACATCCTCCTGAATGCGAAACCAGAGCGTTACCGCTCACCCACTAAGCTCAGTCCGATTTCTCTGGGTCTCCTACCAAAGGGAGTACATTTTACGTCTTCTGTTATGTATTAGACAACAACTAATGTAGCATCTCCTATCGTATTTTTGTTATATGCAGTATCTCCTTTTACCTGAAGGGGAAATTAATATTGCTTACTCTTGTCCACGTAAAGCATTTAATTAACTTTTGACAACTATTAATCACTTCGAGTTTAACTTGAATATACATCCCTACTCTGTATCCTCATATACATTATACTGCACTCAACCTATCTTATCACACAACTTTATCTCTCTTCTTGACCGCTACTGTAACTATGTTTATATAATTCGTCTTTCTGACAACTTAAAGTCTTTTACAGTTTAGTTCATGCCGCTTTCATTTATTTCTCTCTCTTTATCTTTCCCTTCTGTTGTTACATACTTGTCAAGGATGCTCCAAAAGTACTATTATTATTGGTGCTTCTGATGATTCATACACATCATCAAATAAATTTACATTTACATACACGTTGGCGTGATGTACGTACTTATATGAATTATGTCGTGAATAAGATTCTTATAATCCAAATATTTTCAAAGTGACAAGCTTTCCAGTTTGATTTGTTCATAACCAAATAAGCAGCTGCCGCATGTTGGAAAACAGTACTTGATTAGAAAAGTTATCACTGTCTACCACGATGCCAATGTAATTTAGGATTTCAGTTGCGTAGGGTTTCGTCACGACAAGCGGTAAATAGCGCCCATTATTCGAACGACCGTACTCTTGAGCGAGTGTGTCACCTCTTTATGCAACATCATTGACAACAACTATTTTCTCAACTTTCTCAAGTCCACTTTGGATAATAAGAATCGTCCTTCGATATTGATGGGTCTCTTTCAAGGAAATCTATGCCGAGATATAATCTACTAGCCTCGTACCCGCGACTTCGTACACGTGGATTAAGAATTTTTTTGCCAGAATTAAATATAGAAATTGTAGGTAACGAAGGATTGGTCCAAAACAATATCGAGTCGGCATAATATGACAGGGATGCTATCACTATATCATTCTCCCGTCGAACCTGCCTCTTGAAGAGAATCAATTTCCAACATATTTCTGTCACCATTCGATAAGATCTCAAAATTTCGTGACTACAACTGTTAATCATACTGGAAAAAATATCCTGTGCCCTTCATACAGCTTTCCTTACAAAATTCCATCACAACGATATAGCCATTTAGTCGTCAAAACGTAACAAAAAGACAGAGACTTACTTCAGTATTTATATTAGTATTACTGTGGTTCTCACTCACACACTAACTGCGAACTACACCTGAGGGATCATTATAACGTAAAAAAGTGTACACCTACAAAATTGCAAGACTACCAACGATTTGCCTCGCATTGCACCCCTAACTTTCTAATATCTACAGTTTAACATTCAATCCGAATAACCTACGGCCCAGGCCTGACTCTTACGATGAAAAACAACTTTTAAAAATCTTAGCCTTGACGGAGATTTGAAACGGAGACCACGACGTTCGTAAGCAAGCTCTTTAGCCACTGAGCTGCCAGTTCACTACACGGAAACTCGGTCTGGAGACGTCCACATCCAACGTGTCTGTCTATCGCCGTATTTCGAAGTTATGAGACAACATGTGTTATTTATACAGATAATTTTTCAACCAAATGTAAACAGTATTTTTCTCCTTGTTTCAAAGGATAGGTGTGCAAAGTTTCATCGAGATCGGATGAAAACTGTGGATTTGTATGAGGAACAAACAAACCAACAAACAAACAAACAAACAAACATACATTCATCTTTATATATAAAGATTAGTGAAAGTTTTTGTATCATACAAAAATCGATGTCTATAGAAGAAGGAAAATCATTTTCATCCAGAATATGTCTCTTTAGTTTATTTATTTCTTCCTCTTCACATTTGTCTGTATTCAGAAGTACTTGAGACATATTTGCTTAACCTCTGTAGGAATAGTGTTGTGAAATACAATAGATGACTGGATAACATTTTTGCACTAGCCCTGCCAATTAATCGATCAATATCTTCGCAATTTATCTGTTGACACATAATAGAGTAAATCCTGATATGATGCTTCAGTTGCTTCTGAGGAAAGAAATCTGGCTCGAATGTATTCTATCAACAAAAATACATATTTTTCTTAAAGAGTTCTCCTCGTGAGACAACTTCAATGAACTTGAAAGAGGTTCATTTTTAATGCATAAATTGCTTTTGAAATCCACTGAGGGCGACCTACACCCAAATCATCTGAATGAGCTATGTCAAAATATCGTACATCGATTCCATAAAAACTTTCTCTGTTTTATATTTCCTTGTCTGAAGCTCTAGCCAAATTTTTCTGTAATCATTTATTGCAGAGTTCAATGAGTAAGTTATCAAGCCTGGTGGCACATTGCCATACCATGATGTTATTTGACCTGACGTCCTTGTCCTCGTCCGATCCCGATTTCCGCACAGAAAGACGTCTTCCTGTTAGTATAAATAACCATACTGAAAGGACTTTTAAATTTCGGAAGGATGTAAAAGCGTAAAAGACTTTTGTTATAAGCCTCATTTGGAGTGAAGATTAAAATACTGTGCTGCAGTACATTAAATTTTATTACTCTGTCAGAGGACCAGACCATTAGTCAGAAAGAAAGTACTTGCCTTCACTAAACCCAGGTGCGTTTCCTTCACTAATAGGAACAGATGCTCTGCGAGCGTAGTGTGAACCAGATGTTTGTCTGCTACTGCTTCCTTCATACCGACCTGGAAGAAAGAGAATTACGAAACCAGTTACATAAAATCGGTTGCTCAGGCAGAACCTTCTATATGCAATTGCTGCCAGAAATTTCCGACGTTGTAGGAGCCCTAAAAAATATGCATTTTTTCTTTTTTTGCCGTCTCGCCTTTCGACTTTAGTTAGTGGTACGTATATACCACTGGAGGAGCTTAGGTGTTGCCGTCTGTTGCGTAACTCGAAAATTATTTTTGAAGTGAAAATATTAATACGCCGGGATGTAGGCTGGGGATAAATCTATGGATTCGCGTCACCGACATGGTATCACAAGTAGCGCGAATGATATGTGCGTTGGGCGCTTTTTGGAACACACAGTTATTATCCGATTTTGATGGAACTTTGTATATGGATATTTTAAAACAAATAGAAATATACTGTTTAGGCTTGATTAAAAAAAAAAAACCTAAATCCTCTCCTCCTTTCCCCCCTCATCTTAATTTCTGTCAACGTTGTTCATACACTCTCACAGTTCTTAATCCGATTTTAATAGTACTTGGTACATGTAGACTTCAAAACAAGGCGGTCTGGTAGCTCGGCGGTTAAGTCATTTACTTACGAAAGTTCCGGTCGCGGGTTCAAATCCCGTGGCGAGCAGGAATTTTTTGGAGTTGTATTTGATTATATGAGTTACGCCGGGACTTTCCGTGGTTCTCATTCCACGTTAAACTGCAGGGCCCAGAGGAAAGGAATTGGCCTTCCTGTCTCTGACACAATAACTTGCTACATCTCCTTTGGGAAGATTGTGGACTGAGTTAGATATTTTAGTTTTTGAAGTGAAAACTTCTTTAGGCGCGTTGGGTGTTTTTTTGTTCGATTCCCTGTCTAGTCGGGGATTTTCATAGACGCTGAACCCGACCTTCACCTCTGGCACAGCTTGCTGTGTAATTTAAAGTACTGCAAAACGCATCCCTGGTTCGGATTCCTCGTTAAACTGTAGGTCCCTTTTATCAGGTAGCACTACCGTATTAGGTTAAGGTGGCTACGACAAGGGAGGAATGCGCAGCCGATAGAAACCCTGTCACCAGTTCATTACGACCATATGAAATTATTATCATTTAGTAGATCTGTAGCTATAAGTATGGCGCGTTGCGCAAATTATATTCATACTTTTAAGTTTACACTTCTGTCGGCATTCCCTAATCACTGCCAACCTTTTTTTTTTTATGTGTGCATTTTGGCCTGTTAAATGTGTAGTTTATAAGTTGAAGACTGGCAATCGAAATACAGTTGCCTAGGTTACTGCGGGAAACCGGCTAAAAACGGCAGTCAGAATGTGCGGTCCCGTGATTCAAACCAGGGTCTGTTCTATCTCAACAGGCCAGGTTGGTTGAGCTTTAAACCTGAACGATAAAATCTTTGAACACATGTAGGAAGCTATTATGAATGCAGAAAATATATTTGTAGAATAAGTCTCAATAAACGTACTGCTATGTTTTAGTCCTAGGGCAGTATTTGTTTCTTTAGTTGCTGTATCATCATCATCATCTCAACAGTTTCCAGCCTCTGGCCGGGTGTGCTTCATGCACAAGCCTCTCCATTTCCTTCTCTCTTCCCACCACCTCTCTGTCACCACTTTGTCCCAGTCCTCTCCTCTCTTCCGTACACCCTCCTCCACTCCTTTCAGCCATCCATACCTTGGTCTTCCTCTGGGTCGTTTACCATGCACCTTAATTTCGTGGATTTTTCTTGGCATTCTCTGAACCTCTATTTTCTTTACATGTCCATACCATCTTAGTCTGGTCCTCTCTACCCTTTCCTGTAGGGGTTCCTCTTTTATGGTGCATCTAATCACTTCATTCCTTATTCTGCCCATTGTACCTCTTAAAAACTTCATTTCGCTTGCTTGTACTCTGTTGATGTCCCGCTTTTACATTGTCCATGTTTCAGCAGCATAAGTCAAGATAGGCACATAGTATGTATGATAGATTATTCTCTTGCTTCTCTGTGGCACATCTTTATTCCATATCAGGCTTCTAATGCTCCTTATAAATGCCTCTGCTTGTCGTCCTCTTTCATTTATCTCGCCATCATTTCCTCCACATTCCTCTAATACACTCCCAAAGTACTTGAACATGTTTACCTTCTTTAGTTGTTCCCCTGCCATCACAATTCCCTTGATTATCCCATTCTTCTCTCTGGTTATTACCATGTACTCACATTTCTTTACATTAAATTTCAGGCCATATTCCTCCACATTGTCTGTTCATACATCCAACTGCTACTGCACTTCCTCTTTATCTCCTTCCCAGATCATCAGATCATCCGCAAAAGCCATCACCTTCATGTTTTCCTCTCCCATCCACATTGCCACCTTCTGCATTATTTCAACATTGCTGTATCTAATCAAATAATCAAGTGTAACAAAAAGCGGATAATTCTTTGCCACTGTTATGGGTTACTAGCTTCAAACCCGTTAAGAATGGGGGGTTGAACGCTATATTCTGGCAATTCGTTCCTTTGCAGATGGTTAATTATACAGAATTGTTATTATATAATGTTCACAAACTCGATTTGGTAATGTTCTACATATTTTGTTTGCAGCTAACATTGCAATACAGTTGTAAATTCTGCTGAATTAATGCCGACGAAAGAATAGAACCAATGAAATTGAAAATAAATTAGGAATCCAAAAAACGTTTGCTATACCACGCAACGTCAGTTTTATTCCTGGTCCAGGCACAATTCAGCATGATACATATGGTACTACTTCCATTTGTATGATGTAATAACTTCAGTAACATGGCGCTTACGAAAGCAGTTTAAATTGTTTATAAAACTGATTTCAGAGTGAATTATGCTGTAACAAAATCTGTCAGCTGCAATTCTGGTCAACCACAACATCTACTAACATTGACGTTCAAAACTCGTAGCTTCTACTACCCTCATATGAATAAACGACGGTTATCACCTATGATGGTAGTAGGAATTTTTCTGTAAAGGAAAAACGAATATCGATCATTTCCAATAATATTTTTCGTGGTATGAGTACCATACTTTTATTAAATTATCGGAGTATTTGCCTAAGATTTTTTAAAAAAATAAATGCATTTTACTTTAAACTACGGAAAGTATAAAATGAAATACAGATTACTGTTATTTATTTGACTGATACATTTAGCGGTTACGTGCGTTTCGTGTAAACTTTCTCTGAGTTTTTAATAAACTTCATAGTTTCTTATCTTCTGCCAAAAAAGTTCTTATGTTATGTTTCAACTTAATTCTTATAACAGATAATATAATATAGCGTAAAAATTGAATTCCCTTCACCTTACATGAATTTATGCACCTAGTTGTGGTAAATAAACAAAAAAAGTAACATGTAAACGTACCATTGTAACTTTTACGCACAATTGTCTCGCTTTAAATTTTGTTTTTATCCCTGCTCTTCGAATCTTGATGCAGTTACTACCACAACAGACAATTACGTTTTATCTGGGATTGCAGCTATGTTTTCTTTTAACACTAGAAGTGCAAATAAAATAAAATTCAATTATTTATTAGAAATTTCCACTTCCTTTTAACAGTATAAGCGTAAATAAAGTCAGCACATTTATTCAATTGAATTTTGCTGATAAGTCAATCAGCACTGTCGTGACAGGCAGTGTAACTAACACTTCGGGCATTATCGAGACTCGACGAAGGTTCCGATCTATAGAAGTGAGAGCATAGTCTCCAGACAACGCATTTTATTAAAGAGGATTGTACACTTAAGATACAATTCGCTATTATTATTACATTATAAATATTAAAAAGATTCTGCAATCCATGTAGTGGTTTCGTTAGAGTTGTTTAAAGGTCAGTAAATTAATTTAGGTTCTATATATAAATAACAATTCGTGCCTTTTTTTTCGATTACAGCATGCTAATATTTCTGCGTTATTTGATGCAGAAAAATCTGGAATTATTCCTCTTATACTGATTACAAACGTAAATATGCCCTGTTTATGTCTTAAACATCATTTAGTTATCAAAAATAACTTTTTTAGTTTAAGTTGCATTAATGCAAATATCTGTTTTCCTTTAATCAATCAGTTCCACAGCTCAGTACGTGTAAACTACCACCCTGGGTCTGAATCAACTCCCTTAATCCTTACCAATTTTTTAATTTTAGTGAAGATATTGTAGAAAATACTGTGTAATATAAATAACAGTAATTTTATGAAAGTCAGCATAAAACAGCGTGTAGATACACACCCACAAACACGCAAACAAACACACACACACACACAGAAACACACAAACAAACACACACAAACACACACACACACAAACACGGACACAAACAAACACCGACACAATCAAACACCCACTCAAACAAACACCCACACAAACAAACACCCACACAAACAAACACCCACACACACAAACACATCCTGCTCCTTCAGGAGTGAGATTTGGAAGGTTTCTTCAGTAATTTGTACTGTTTGTAAAACACGAGTGAGTTTTATGGATTTTTTCTACCAGGGGCGCGATACGAAGCTGGAGTTCGGACAGTTACATCGGCGTGGTGTATCGATCAGCGATCGACTGTCACGGCTCCGTTAGCAAGGCCGGCGTGAAGTGTTTTGGCGAACTGAGTGACACAAGGAGACCAGAAGGGCGCCGCGGGAACAAAGCGGCCTGACGGATGGCCGCTAAATAATGGTGACCCTAAGAGGAGGGCTGACAGCCGCATTCAAGATTCACGCCATTAGCTGCGAGGAGAAGAGAGGAGGGCGTTTAAAAAAGATTGGCGCGCAAAGTGGCGACACGGCAGAGCCGGCCGACGCTTACCGCCGGGATTAAAAAAATATATATCGGAGAGGAACTGCCCGTCCCAGCCGCCACTGACAAAGTCGGCGTGCATTCTGCAGCGACCGCGGGGACAGAAGGCGAATTAGCTGCGCGCACAGAGGAGGCAGCGGTCCATCCTGCTGGCGCATAGATTTAAACCTCGTCAGTCCGTACCCTTCAAACGAATAATTTTGTGGATATCGTAAAACTACAATTTAAATACTGCACAGACTCTGTAACAGACGTCATCACTGGCGATCCTACCGTAGTGGACTCATCACCTGCCAGCTGCGGCCCTTGCCCGCTCAACTATATATATATATATATATATATATATATATATATATATATATATATACTAGCTGACCCGGTCACGCGTTGCTGTGACTCAGTAGCTATCGTACCTGCGTTGAATCAATGTTATTCTAAACTTCCTGATGTAGTCAAATTAATATTCACTAATAAAGACAAAAACGTTTTAGTCGATTTGAAAATTCAAAAGTAATTGGTAAAGAGTTTCGGAGAGTTGAAATTAAGGACAAACAAACATAAAAAAATTTAATTTACATTTTATTACAAATTACCTAATTGAAAATATATAAAAATTGATATTTATAAAAAATATTTACTTATTTATTATTGAAATTTAAGTTTTATAAATAAGGTAGATGAAGTTGATTTTTAAACATTTTTAACAATTATTTGCATTACTTTAAATTATTACAATTTATAATAATTGGTGCACAATATTTTTGGTTAGCCTATATTTTTCTAATATAAATAGATTTGATGGTTTCCCCACACGTGAGCAGGCATAGCTGCCCATGCGAGAAACACGTATTTTCCAAGTCCAAGCCGCAAACGGACATTGTTTGGCCTTGAAACTTATTTATGGTCATAGATAAAGCCAAACGAATCGGAAATTGAAATGGTATTGGAGATTCTGACGGTATCATTGGAATACTTGGCAACAGGACGATTTCTCCTTTAAACTTTCCAGTCAAAATAGTTGCTTCAAGAAAATTTCCGGTGATCCTTTTGATGACCAAACGTGTACCGTTGCATGATCTAGGTGGATTCAAATTACGAAGAGGAATAATTGGTGAACCAATCTTTAACCGAAGATTGTGTGGTGGCATTTCTGGTATATCCAAAGATAATTATGTACGTTTTCGCGGCGGCAATGCTTGATAAAAACTTCTCGTGTTTCAAGCCGCGTCAGAATTGAGCCGTCTGGCGACGTTTCGGAAGCTTGCACTGCTTCCATTGTCAAGCGGGGGCATTACGAAAAACTACAGCCAGCCCTCACCCGTCGCGGTACCACGATCGAAACTTCTTTTAGCACAAGATAACTTCACTGTTCATGGTACCCATGTTCACACTCGCTTGCATAACACGCAACCTTCCGTCATAGATCCACGATACTCCTATCGATCGCTGAGATCGATAGTTGAACTCATACCCGCTACTCGACTTTGACTCATATGCTACACATAAATCGAAAGGTCCGATAAGATATCGTAATGTGACATGCGGAAGCTCGAGTTTAATTCGTAGCAATCGACCTGGCACGTAGTACAGTACACCTCCATATACAGATTCAGTTACTTTCCCGCGACTGCTATGGCTTGAGATCAACCATGTAGTGTTCAATTCGATCTATCGAATCCTCGCTTGCTCCTCGTTGATATTCCGGTAGTTTAAATCTCTTTGATCTCAACTTCCAATCATATATGGAAAGTAGAGTCTTTAACATACTGTAATGAGGAAATATGTTCCCTATGTTACGATCAATGAATCACTGAACAAATAAGGAACATGAGTGTGAGAATCGCATGTGGATAGGTAGTATATACCATGATTCATTTCAGACGGAAAGAGGAGTAAAACAAGGATGTCTATTGCCACCTGTTTGTTTAAGGTCGTTTTTAAAGATGTCAATGCGGAAGCTAATAGGATGCAGAAACCACACAGATGAGATAATGACTGGTAAAAGAACGTAAACATGACAGTATAATCTGTAAATAGAACTAAAGGAAAAGTTACTGAAGAAGAAACTAAACATCGAAGATATCAAGAAACATTGGTTGTGCCACTCGACTGTAACGAATGGGAATGGGTGGAGTGGTTCGTTTACTAAGGAAACAAACTAAGTACAGTGGAAAGACGGAGGAGGTCGCGTGCCAGTTCTTTGAAACATACAAAACGTCAGAAGAAGGGAAGGGATTGAACGTTGACACACACGAAGATACAGTAACTAAGAAAAGATTGTAATGGCCGGACATATCATGAGAGTCAAGGTGAGGGGAAGCAAAAAAGACCTATTGTAAGCTCAGGTCGACATGGATGGACTAAATGAAGAAAGACATAGAAGCGAAAGGAGATAATTGAATATGGTTGTGTAGTGTGGGACCCACATTTTGCGTATCAAATACAGGAGTTGGAGAGGGTGCAAAAAAGGGCTGCTTGATTTGTTTCTGGAAATAACCGCATAATGCAATCAGCAACAGATGTGAAAGAAGAGCTGGAATGGGATTCATTAGAAGACAGGACGAGGGTGATTAGGGTCGTTGGAGTGTACAAGTCGTATATTGGTGATGAAGCATGGAAAGATATTGGTGGAAGAATTAAAAGTAATGCATGGAAGGGAAAAGATGACCGTGACCACAAGCTGGCACACAAGGGTGTAGGAAGATTCTCTTTTTTTGGGACAGGGTTTCAGGGATTGGAATAAGTTACCAAGAGCAATGATGAATAATTTACCAAAAATGGTATTGAAATGCGGCGTTCCGACACTCACATTCCAATTTCTGCGTTGTTTCCTTACCTCAATAATTAAGGAGATCCCATGACGTATTTATTTGTGTGAAGGACGTACATCACTCTAACTTGCAAGAGTGTATGTAAATACAATTAATTATGTATATTAACTGTTATAAATACCAATAATAATAGTACTGTTTTGGAGCATCCTAAACAGGAAGTAATCAACCGGCCACAGGAGACGGGATGACATGAAATTTTATATAACAACAGATGAGATGAACAAGAGACAGAAATTTAATGGAAGAGACAAATGTGTTATGTTAAATAGTTGGACTCCAGGTTAACAGTAAGACGACTGTATAAAGATTCTTATGACTGTGGGAAAGAAGAGAGATACAGCAGCATAGAAAGAAGTGCAGTAATATTTGCGATGCTGCTGAATATATGTGTATTCAGGTAAAACTCGTAATATTGGTTAAAAAGTTGATTAATCTCTTTACACAAACGATAGAAAGAGAGATGAAGTGCTGTTGACATAAAATATGACGGTGAGCCAGTACTGGTAGTTGTTTAATGCATAGTAAAAGACGCAAAATGTACTTTATTTGCCATTAGTTCCAGAGAAGTCTATAAGAGGTAAATTATTGCATTTGTAACGAGAGAAGGTTTGAAGTAGTAAATTATGTGTGATATTCCAAGTAAGTAAAGCTGAGGAAGATAAGAAGACTTCTGTCAGAGATAGATCGTTATATTGGGATAGGCAATGGCCCGCTGTTCTTCCCCTTAAAGAAGATATCTCAAGTTTTAAGAATTGATCTTTAAGGAAGTAATTTTATCAAAGTGATCCTTGTGAGAATCATATTGTAAATTACAACTACCTCTGGCGTCTTGTTTTGATTCATAGGCTCGCATAAATCATTAATAAATTTATATTCTATGCAATAAATTAAAAGAAGTTAGCATAGAGGTGTATCGTATAACGTTATTTACAATTACGCCAGTAACCGTGCTGATCATATTACATAATAATACAGTAAACAATCATTAAAATTCTGCACTTGTTGGAGAGAGTGATTAGGGGATGTACGAGAGAAGTAAAGGAATTGGTTTACAAAACTTTGGTCAGACCATTGCTTGGATATGGTAGTGTAGTATGGGACCCACATTTTGAGTATCAAATACAGGAGTTGGGGAGGCTGCTTGATTTGTTTCTGGAAGTTATCGCAGAATCCAATTAGTAACAGATCTGATAAAAAAGCTGGAATGGGATTCATTCGAAGAAAGGAAGAGGGTGAACAGGGTCATGGGAGTGTACAAGGCGTATATTGGTGATGAGGCATTAAAAGATATTGGTGTAAGAATGAATAGTAATGCATAGGAGAGAAAAGATGACCATGACCACAAGGTGGCACTTGATTTCAGGCACAAGGGTGAGGGAAGATTCTCTTTTTTAGGTAAGGGTGACAGGGATTGGAATAAGTTACAAAGAGAAATAATGAATAATTTACCAAAAACTTTGAAAGAATTTAAAGTTGAAATCTGTAGAGGGAAAATTAAATTAAAACCTGACTGTTCATATGGGTTTAAATTTTCAGGGCCTGATTACATTAAATCCCTCAGTTGATAGCTAGCCAATAGAATTGATTCAAACCACGACATACGTAAGCAATAGATAACAGTTAAGAGAAAATAGGATGAATAAACCTTTGGAGTAATACCGTTAATGTAGTTTAGAAAATCAAAATATCATCTCTGAATATTATCACACATTCATCTGCAATAACTGACCGGATGCCTGTGCTTGTGTATGTTCAGTAAGTTTTCTCCACTGATTTGAAATGATATTCCACCTTTTTTGTCCTTTGGCATTCTGTTCGTGCCCTCATAGCAATCTCTCTTACTCATGTCTCTTAGTTTTCATCCATTTAGCTTTCCTTTTTTTATAAGATAAACTAACGTGGCGTGTCTCAAAATGTATCCCATCAATCTATCACTTCTTTTGATACACATCAAAAATGATTCTCCTTTATAGATTTTCATCAGGTCCTTAATTTAAATTTAATCAACACTTTTGATCCTAGTTAAATCTCTTTGGCTTGTAATAACGCTTGGGTCTCGCATTCGGAAGGCCGCGGGTTCAAATTCACGTCCAGTCATTCCGATTTCTATTTTCCGTGGTTTCCGGAGAAATGCCAGGATGGTTCTTTGGAAAGGCCACGCTTGTACCCAATCCTCTCCGCCTCTAATGACCTCGATAAGACGTAAAGCCCTAAACTCTTTAATTTCCTCAGAGGACATGAATCCGGTGATCAAACGACTGTCTTAATGAATGGTTAAACAGTTTACTTTTAGAGGTTTGAACTGGAGTCGAGGTGGATAGTTGTGTTCTGGTGAAACAATGCGCGGTCATGCGAATTATTTTTGGTTAACGCAACATTGATCCCTTTGCTCTATCAACTAATGATTTGAGGAGTAGTTAGTAGCTGGCGGGAGCCACCGACAGAGGTGCCGATTGGCTGCTGTTAACAGAGGTGGCGATTGAGCTGCTCTGCTCTGTCTCCTGTTCTACTTGGTCCTCAGCAAACGCAGAGTGCAGGGATTTCTTGTCGCCCGCTCAAACATTAACGCGTATTAGGAATGCCACTTGGCCGCCCTCAATTATGCAACCCGCGCAGCCGTCTGGACGCGTCCACTTCACGCCTCTGCCACCCGCCCTCACACACAAGTCCCTCTCCGAGGATCGCACTCCACTCAATAAGCTCTCCAAACACCACCGAAAAGGTATTCCAAAGAAACTAAGACAAATCAGCAATTGTGCATCGCAGCTCACTATGGATTTCCAGCGCACACGCCCGGCAACACTCGCACGCGGTCTGCAGGTTGACCAACTTCGAAAACTTAAAATTTCATGCATACTTTATGTGTGGAGCACAGCACTTTACGACAGTGAAGCATGAACCTTAGGAATACCAAAAAGAAGGAAAATTGAAGCATTTGAAATGTGGTGCTATAAAATGATGCTGAAAATTAATTGGACAAGTATGATACGAACGAGTTTTGGAAGTGATAGGTGAGCAAAGAAGTTTGTGGAAGAGTATTACAGAGAGTAGAGACAGGGTGGTAGGCCATATCTTGAGACATGCAGCATTGGTTAACTTGTTAGTGGAAGGAACAGTCGAAGGTAAGAACTGCAGAGGAAGATAGAGATCAGAATATATGAAGCAGATAATTGAGGAGGTGGGTTGTAAAATATTTGTTGATATGAAAAATGTTAGCGCAAGATAGGAAGGAATGGCAGATTGCATCAAACCAATCGAGAAACTTATGAAAGCAAAAAAAAAAACCTAATGCCAGCGTTTCTTAACCGTTTTAATCCCAAGGATCACCAAATTCCAAAAATGATTTACGAACCAATAACTTACATAAGCCTAATTTTTTACATATGTGTTTATTATTAGTATTGTTTCCTTCTTCTCCATCTTTTTCAGATATTAACGAGGCTGGGGACATGGTCAGATGCGGAGTCTTGATTTAATGTCCGCATCATCTTTGCTGACGCCCAACATAGTATACCCAGATCGTACTACACACTAATGGAGGACCGCGTTCAGACACACCCTTGAAAGAAATTTTATTTTAATAATTATGTGTGGCAAGATGGAAGATGATTAAATATGGTTTTGTATAATTTTCTTGTAATTAACTGTGATTTTGTGTAAATGAACATTGTTTTATGGAGATAAATTAAGTAAACGCTATGTGATTTGTTCTAAAACAGTATTAGTTATTGGCTAGGGCTGTGAGGGAGCCCACTTCCAGTAGTGATGCTGTTGGGACTGTGCCCTTTTTAGAAAAATCACCAAGACTGAAGAAATAAAAAAAGCTTTTGAAATATAACGGAGGGTGGGGGGGAGGCAGATCTGGGAAGGCAAATGTTAGTGCTGAAAATATCACAAAGCCAGTGACAAGAGTGTTACTGGTAAAGTGTAGAATTATAATGAATAAAGTCATGGAATTTACAAACCTAATTGAGATACATGAACCTCAAGTAGTTATAGGGGTAGACGCCTGGTTAAAAGAAGGAGTACTAGACAATGAGGTTTTCCCCGATGGTTACAGAGTGTACCGCAGAGACAGAGGAACAAATTGGGGAGGGGTATTCATACTGGTTAGCAAAGACTACTACAGTTCACTGGTGTTTAGAGATCATGACCATGAGTTACTTGTGGTAGACTTCTGGGGAAATAAAAAAGAAATGTCAGGGTGTAGGCTGCTTAGCGTATTGGAAAAATGAATGATAGGGATGGGGCTCTTGGGGAGACACTAAATTCATTTTCAGAGTTCTGAAGTGAGCATAGAATGATCATCATTGGTGAGGATTTGAAACTACCAGGTGTTGACTGGGTAGGAAATAAGATTAATAACACCAAGGAACAGAGATGTGCAAATACCTTAGTAAAGGAAGGGGGCTTTACATAGGTGGTAGAGCAGAAAACAAGAGGACAAAACATGTTGCATATTTTCCTAATAAAGCCGGACGATAACCTAATCGGGTGTCAAGTAACCGAAGGAATAAGTGATCATAATGCAGTTATGATGGATATAAGGAGATCCAGACACAATTATAAATAGGCATAATCTTGGAACTGAAAAGATATTTTATGATTAATTTTATTAAATGGAAGAATGGCGCTAGTTCAGTGGACACAAAATGTTCAAGGAAATGATAAGAAAGGGTGAAGACATTTTTATTCCAAAACAGAAAATAAAGAGAAGTACAGAACCTTCATACTATAACAGGGAGGTGAGGAGGTTAAAGAGATTGGTGGGACGAGAACACAACAGATTTAAGAAACAGGAAAGCAGTAGGGAGGTCATGAAACAACTAACAGAGGAATTAACTATGTCAAAGAAACTGGTTAAGGATGATTTCATGAAGAATATTATTGGTGCAGGGGGATCACTGACTGATGCATCTAGAAATTTCTATAGCTCTATCAGGAAACTGAGGGGAGGAGAGGGTATTGAGACAATTATAGATAAGGATGGAGAAGAAGAAAGGGAGGATTTAAAAAAGGCAGAGTTATTTAGTAACTGGTTCAGTGAGTCCATTAGGGACAATAGCTCAGGGGTTACACCTGGAAATGAGCCTATCCGCACAGCTGGGGGAGGTGGGGGGGGGGGAGCAGATTAGAATATTTGAAATTAAATATGAAGGAACTAAGGGTCTAAATAAGCATAAAGGGGCTGGTGTTGATAATATTGCTACAGATGTGTTAAATATAGTAGGATGGGACGTTGTACCTTACCTTGAAACATTATTTAAATTGAGTCTGGATACTTGTTGTTTACCAGATGAGTGGAAAAGTGCGATTGTAGTACCGGTCCATAAAGGAGGGGTGACAAACAGGGTTGAAAAATATAGGCCTATTAGTGTGACATCAGTGGTAGGTAAAGTAATGGAGAGATTAATATGCAACCATATTAGAGGTGTCTGTGAGGAAAGTAAATGGTTTTCAAGTCGCCAACATGGGTTTAGACAACGATATTCATGTGAATCTAGTTAGTAGGATATATGTAAGATATTTCTGATGAAATGAACAGGGGAGGTCAAGTTGATAATGTGCCACTAGATCTTTCATAGGCCTTTGACTAAGAGAGCCATAAAAGGGTGCTAAATAAGGTAAAAACTATTGGACTTGAAAAAAAGGAGATTTTCTGGGTAGAAGAATTCCTAAAATGTAGAAAGCAAAAAGTTAGGGTAGGAAATGGAATATCAAAAGAAGTTTAAGTGAACATGGGAGTCACACAGGGTAGTGTATTGGGACCATTGTTATTCGTTATTCTAATGAATGATTGTGTTAATGGTTTACTATCAGATGTTAGATTGTTTGCATATGACATAATGTTATATAAAAGGATCAAAACAATAGAAGACTGTAAACAGCTGCAGGGTGATCTAGATAGTATAACTAGCTGGTTGAGTAAACATTGGATGAAGATAAATGCAAAGAAGAGTCAGCTTATTAGGCACACAGATAAAAAGCTAAAGGTTGATTACGATTATGAAGTGGGGAAGGAGCTACTTACTGAAGACTCGAAATGTACATACCTTACATTTGATAGTTAAGTTAACTGGGCAGGACACATTGGACAGGTGGTAGGGTTCAAAATCCTTCAACTGTTGGAAAGACTGCTGAGGGGATTCACTAAAGAAGTAAGGGAATTGAGGTACAGAACTTTGGTCAGACTATTGCTGGAATATGGTGGTGTAGTTTGGGAGCCACATTTTGGGTATCAAATACAGGAGTTGTAGGGGGTGCAGAGAAGGGCTGCCAGGTTTGTCTTTGGAAATTATCGCAGAACACAATCGGTAACTAAAGTGATAAAGGAGCTGGAGTGGGATTCATTCGAGGATAGAAGGAGGGTGGGAGTGTACAAAGCCTATACTGGCGATGAAGCATGGAAGGATATTGGTGGGAAAATTAAGAGAGGTGGTTGGAAGGGTAAGGTTGACCATGACCACAAGCTGGCACTTCATTTCAGGCATAAGGGTGTGGGAAAATTTTCTTTAATAGGAAAGAGAGTGAGGGACTGGAATAAATTGCCAAGAGAAGTGATGAATAATTTACCGGAAACACTGAAAGAATTTAAAGTAAAAATTAGTGGAGGGCAAAAATAGGTTGGAAGTGGAAAGGGAGGGGGTGTAGGGAGATTGCCACCGGAGCGGGCGCTCCATCGCAATTTTATCAATTATTATTCTATTATTATCATTATACATGAAACATTTATTAAACGATTGTAGTTCCTAGCACTGATGTGAGTCATGATGTTTGGAGGATAATTTACGACATTTTGGACTGATTTATGTTGTTAATTTTGTGTGCAAATATCTTTCATTGTCATTTCTGTGCGTTTTGTAATGATTATGAATAATTTTGTATTAATTCTGATTGTTTTAATGTCATTTTAATTGTTTAAGTATTGTTAGAATTCGGGAAACGTTGGTCGGAAGTCTGTGAATTATTCTGGAATTTTCTGTAACGCCTATATAAGCGATGGGCAGATACGAGTTACTTGAGGTTTAGATTTGAAAAGGTTAGTTTTGAAGGTGTTGCAAGTTGTAGTCGCTGGATCACTTGTTTACATTTGTACGTAGTATCTTTGTATTAAGTCCGATGTCTTTGGAAAAAAATACCACACTTGAAAGTGATTCTTCTTCGACTAATTATTTTATTTGGTTTATGAGGAGGAGATTGAGGACCATGTTGATGTTTGCGGAAATGCCTGAACGCCGCAGTCAGGACAGCAGGTAATCGAGCCCGGCCCCGCTGAACCTCCTGAACAGGTGTACGACGCCTCAACACACTGAACCACACTGGCCGGTATGTGTGTATCATTAACATTCGGGACATATTGCATTGTAGTATTATAAAATTAAAAATCTAGAAGCATGTTTTGAATTGCTAGAGAAACACAGTTATGGAATCGCATGCGAACTGTTCAATGTGAATTACATTATACTGAACAGACTTTCAATATTCAGTCTACTAACCCAGTTAATAATAATTTTACTGTAGACTGGTTGCTATGCTATGAAGCTTCATGAGTTCAATATAGCCACCTGAAAGTGGGATAGTCAACTTCCGGTTGCACTCTAGTCATGTGTTTACAGAAATCAGTCAACTAGAAAAAAATGAGTTAGTGGCGCCATATTATTCTTTAATGGTAATTGCACACTTCAGTCCAGAAAGCAGTCAAATACCTCCAACTGTTGTTGTCTGACATGGTTTAATTTCGCATTTACATCAGAAACCAGTCAAACGACTCCGGTTTCAGCAGGAAACTGGGAGGACATTTTAGGTTTCTATGTTGTCAGTTGATATTCGTGTACTGAATCAACAGTAGTCAGATATTCAAATGTTTTCATTGTCGTCACTGTTCAGTTAGCTTTAGCTTTTAAAATAAGTCTGTTCTGTCTTCCAGTGTTCATAGGTTTGTGATAGATGATTGAAAAGTGTTTTGTGGTTATCGCAGTGTTTTGATAATAATAAAAATCAAGCTATATAAAAGTGAGAAATCTGCAAGTTCAGAACTTATTATTACTTATTGCTTTACGCCTCGTCGACGTCGAGGCCATTAGAGGCGGGATGGGACTGGGAACAACGAATGGGAAGGAATTCTGCTATGGCCTTTTTGAAGGAAGCATTCCGGAACTCTCCTGGAATGATTTGGGCAAACCATGGAAAACCTAAATCTGGATGCCTGGACGGGGATTCGAACCCGCGTCCTCCCGAATGCGACGCCAGAATGTTTACCGTCCACCCACCACGCTCGGTGCAAGTTCAGAAGACGAACCTCAGCATAAAAGGAAACGAGGAGTAGTAAACCATGACACGTACAAACGTAATCGTATTCGCAATGCAAGGGTGAAAGGAGATGGATATGTTTGTTACTCTGGAAAGGAAGCCCACCAGTCTCATTTGTAAGTGCAATGCAAAATGTTATCTAAACATTAACCAGGACGTCATTAATGACACGTGGAGATATTTTCATTCTCTTGAAAATAAAATTTTTCAGGATACCTACATTCAGACTGGTTGACGTTTTTGAAGTTAAGCGTAGACCGGGAAAACAGAGTCAAGACCAAAAGTTAAGCAAAGAAAGTAATTCTAACAATACTTAAACAATTGAAATGACATTAAAACAATCAGAATTAATACAAAATTATTCAAAATCATTACGAAACGCACAGAAATGAGAATGAAGGATATTTACACACAAAATTAACAACATAAATCAATCCAAAATACCGTCAATTGTCCTGCAAACATGGTAACTCACATCAGTGCTTAGAAATACTAATTTTTAATAAATGTTTCGTGTATAATAATAATAATTGATAAAATTGCGATGGAGCGCCCGCTCCGGTGGCAATCTCCCTACACCCCCTCCTTTCCCCTTCCAACCTATTTTTGCCCTCCACTAATTTTTACTTTAAATTCTTTCAGTGTTTCCGGTAAATTATTCATCACTTCTCTTGGCAGTTTATTCTAGTCCCTCACTCCCTTTTCAACGAAAGAAAACTTTCCGACACCCTTATGCCTGAAATGAAGTGCCTCAATTTCCTTACTTCTTTAGTGCATCCCCTCATCACTCTTTCCAACAGTTGAAGGATTTTGAACCCTACCACCTGTCCAATGTGTCCTGCCCAGTTAACTTAGCTATCAAATGTAAGGTATGTACATTTCGAGTCTTCAGTAAGTAGCTCCTTCCCCACTTCATAATCTTAATCAACCTTTAGCTTTTTATCTATGTACGTACTTATTAAGCTGTCTCTTCCTTGTATTTATCTTTTTTTTTTTGTTCTATTTACAGCAATGTTAAAATACCAAAAGTATTTTTTTTTTTTTTTTTTTGATAGAATGCAATATGTAGCCTACTACTTTCAGGAAAAAATACCCAAGTCACCACCAAAACATATAATCGGATGGTAGACAGTTTTTTTGTGTTTTCCCAAAATAGACAAACTTGGTGCTTGACTGGTTTCTGATTTAAAGGATATTATCGTCGCTACAAGATTCATTAAAACCAAAATAATGCCGGTTACCTGTTTGCCTGTAGATGCTCGGCGATTTCGGAGAAATATAAGGGTCTCAGTTAACACGATTTCCCCGAACATAAGGATCTGCGAAAACAGTGAATTACACAACTGCAGTAAGGAAAAAACTACTCTCGAGGTGGGTTTGATCGTCATCGCTCAGTCAAAGTTTAATTCAGTGCTGTATTATTGTGGATGTTTGGTTTAATTCACGCTTTTCATGAAGAGTGTGAAGTGATCGTATTAATCTCATATGCTCCTCTGCTAAACTCAATTATTAATGCTGCAGTTGTGCTTTGATTACGGCAGCATACCCTCAATCAGGTCGTGCTTTATTCACCTTTTCCCCCTACGTTCGATGACAGATTTAACCTAAAAAAAATATTTGATTAACTGAAAATTTATTCAATATATACAAAAAGTATTAAATAGATTCTTCAATGTAATTGTGTTGACGTGCCATTCTTTTTTTAGAAGTAGGCGATGGCAATATTATGACGCCGTTAACATTTTTCTCGGGTGTTGAACAATCCTTAAAGTGAACAATACCGTATTCCACGAGGCAGTTAAAACATCAAGTGAGTCTATATTCACCATCATCGAGCGTGCGACCAGCAACATGGGCTCATATTCTAGACTAAAAAAAGGAAGATAAGGAAAAGGAATAAAATCCCAATGGCTTGAATTACCTTCTTCTACGCTCGAAAATTTATTTTTAGGAACGGTACACAATTCGTTTAACACATCTTTCGTAAATCTGTACACAGCATGTGTGGGAACAAGCTCTACTTCCAAAATATTTGATTGATACAAAACCTGTAAATACAACACAAAAACTTTCCTGAAAACAGTGACAAAAACTTTGGCCTAAAATCAGATATTTAAAAGTTTAAAAATGTTTTCAAGCAGTTAACCAAACGAGAAGAGAAATGACGGCAAGAGGACCAAATTAAACGGAGCTTTCAATGCTTTACTGGCTTTCATATTGTGAGTTGTCAGATGTTAATAAATTCTTGATTATTCGAATTCAACAGAATATGTGTTACGTCTTTTAAAGCAACTCCTTCGGCTCCTTCACTGCTAAATTCTTGTTTACAGACTCCATCGCAAACAAAATCATTTAAAGTGCTTATCTGGAAGTAAACCGTACAACACTTTGCTTGGTGGCGCAATGATAAATTATCAACTTCCTAAGCTCTATACCACCAACCTACATGCACATAATAACATAAAAGGATCAAGACCTTTACACTTTAAATTGTTATTTATGTTATCAACCCTTCCAATTGTTATACATATATACCGTGGTCCATTAAGATATACAACAACAATGCCCTAAAAAAACGTAATCAACTTAAACCTCAAAGAAACGCCTCTCTTTTCGATGTTGAATGGAAACGTAATTACTGAGTAGACTTTTATAGTAACAACAATGCGGTCATGCTCTCATACCCTCGATATACCAGATTTTTTCTTGGTAGTTGAGATGTTCATGGCTTTTGGAAAGTTTGTCTTATTGACTTACAACTTATACTCGCTTATAGTTACATAATAATTTATTTTTGTTTTGATTTATTCAATTCAGTTTTTAATACTCCGCCTATAGCCAAGTATCCCTATATTCACAGGTTCAGGATTGCCGCCTTATGCTAAACAATGTCGATGACCTTAAAAACTAACAAAGCAAAAGCAGAATACACAAATATATGCAACCATGACATAACTCAACATCTGCTAAATACCGTGGTCTGATCTCTATCAGCTTAGCCTCTCTCACCCATTTCAGAGGTCAGTAGTGCATCATCTCAGAAAATATATATATATATATAAAAAGAGCGTATGGCATTGTTGACCGTGAGACCCCGAAGGATAATTCGGTCGCCGGATGACAAAGTTTGCCGCGCATGGGCCTTTGTCATGGCTACTATAACCTCACATGGTAATCCTACCAGGTTCAAGGGACCTACAGTTATACGTGGATTCAGAACCACGGAGCGCCGTATTGTACCTCTCACAACAAACCAAAGTTTTGCCAGAGGTGAAGGTCAGTTTTTAAGGCCATAAAAATTCCAGCGTGGACCCGGATTCGAACTTGGGACCTTCCCTTTTCCAGGAACGCGCCTGCACAAACTGAGCTACTATGATATAGGCTTACAAGTGATGCTACACTATAGTTCTTAAATCTGTCAAGATCATTCAGTTTAACTTTATGCATTTGTATGAAAGGCTATTTTGGAATGTGTGTCTCTTGCCCATGGGCGCCGGCAGGATTGCTTCTAGGGGGGTGCACCAGGGATGCATTGGTGCCCCCCCCCCCATCGGCCCAAAAATTTCCGGGCTGGGCGACCTTTTTTTTATTAGCTCTACTACTGCCCATACGCGGCGACCCTGGATGTAGGGGGGTGCACCAGGGCTGTAATTGGTACTCCCCACCCCCTATCGGCCCAAATTTCCGGGCGACCCGGGATGTCAGGGGGGTGCAAGTGCACCCCCTTGCACCCTCCTCCCGGCGCCCATGATCTTGCCCGTAACGCTCGTTATGGGAATAATTACGTCTAGAGATGTTACTAAGAAATTGAATTTATAGGAATTATTTAATAACAGTTCTATTTAGTCAAGCAACCCTGAAGAAATTATTTTCCGGAACACTGAGGAAAGTATGCATTGCGTTTAAATTGACTTACACTCCAGGCTAGATATTCACGCCGGCATACAAGCAATAACTCTGAAAAGAGACAATCCCGAGATCACCCATATGACAGTGCCGAACATAAAAAAAAAAAAAAAAAAAAAAAAAAAAAAAAAAAAAAAAAAATTTCACCAACCAGTCTCGAAATTTAAACCTGCATCCTCTGAAACGTGGACGAATGGTAATCATTTCTGCACTCGCCTGATTTTGGGAAACGATAGAAAACCTGACTGTAAGACTGTGTTGGATATCGAACCCCTATGACCGAATTTCCTCGACAAACCTTCTTTAGCCTTTCGAGATCTCCTATACGAATTTTAACAATAATCTGTTCATCAAGACTAACATGCACTTCTAATTTACTGTTAAACAAATAGCGCTTCCTGTTAGTTAATGCACCATAAATTACAACACCTGTTACTTACTAAATCTGAACTCTGGTCTGCATTCGCGAGGACTCATGGTTCAAATCCCCCATCTGGCTACACAGATTTCGGTTTTCCATGGTTTCCAGAAATTACTCCAGGAGAATGCCTTGATGATTCCTTCAAAAGGCCGTGGTCGAATTCATTCCAGTTCCCCAGTCCCACTTTTCGTCAAAAAACATTGTAGATACTACACACACAACTCCTTAAGGTGCAGGTAGACACACTACTTCATAGCACGAGAGCAAACCATTATTGATCAATTACTACCTACTGGCATGTGTGTCGAAAATATAGCAAATATCGAGCATGCAAATCGTAATTTCAAGAACAATGTTGGCAGTTCGAAGACTTTATTCCCTTTAATCATAAAAAACGTTTCTCCTCTTAGTGAGTTAACTTTCACTGTACAACTCATTTATTCTTAAACGACCGAAAGTCTTGATAAAGATTTTATGAGCAGATTAACGGAAGTCACTGAAACTATTTCTGACATCAGTATAAGATCAGCAATATTTCAGAACCTGGTCGTCTAAAAGTGCGGCATGGAATAACAAATTTACATCAAAAGTATGAACCATGTGGATTCAATCTTCTGAGTTAACTGTCTTTTGGTCTCAGTAATTATGTGACCATTGTCCTTAGCTATTCTCACTATATAAGGTGGCTTTCCTGGACATAATAATTAACGGATATCGCTTGGTTTCTCGTACATTATCCAAATATTATTGCTGTTGTGTGATGTTAGCACCTCCTTTTCATGCCAGGAGATAAAGCGCAATACGTTATTTGATATCTGTAAACTGTAAAAGATGACATTAACGTACTTTTTTTCTCTCTCACCGCAACCTGCTGCAGGGGTGACAACACACGCCGGTTTTTTATGTGCTGGTGGCGGGGTCTACCCTCGCGTCCCGCCTCCTAATGAGATGTAGGGCGAAGAGTCGCACAGACCGATTTTAAAAAAATCTCTGTTTACTCTAAGAAACGGTAACTCTTAAACCACTGATCCGATTTAATTGAACTAAACACCATTTTAATACTCAGAAAATTTAGATACTAATCGATACGTCACATGACTAGTGTCAAATTAAAATATATAATACTTATTATAAAATATAGAACACAGAACCCCAGAATAAAAATAAAAAAGTGAATATTATACTACATTTCGAGCGTAATCAAATGAATTAATATTCTAAGCCCATGTAATTGAGAAATTTTTTATGCGCATACATTCCAGACTTATCTCTGCAAGTTGTGGCCAGGCGCGCACGTGGGCTAAAATGTTAAATTCCGTATCTTCTGAACCAGTACTCCGAATTAAATTAAATAAACACCATTATAATAGTGAGAAAATTTAGATACTAATCGATACGTCACACCCCTAATATTGAACCGATAAAAAGAAAAAGTGAATATTATACTGCATTTCGAGCGTAATCAATTGAATTTGAGGTTTAGTACCCTGACCGCGTAGAAAAAAATAAATAATAAAGCCATTTAGACGAATTATGACCAGTGCGCACACCAACGTGGCACGTGGCCTTATTTACATATTATTCCCATTTATGACCACTAAGTCAGGTTAAGAAGTGGCACGTGACAGAGGAACACACCTGCGTGGCACGTGGCAAGGCGCACACCTGCGTGGCACGTGGCCTTATTTACATATTATTCCCAGAGGCACACACCTGCGTCCGCTTCGACGTGGGTGGTCCCGATGATTAATGGCATTTTTGACAGCTTGATGACAGGGGTTGATGATTTATGGTAATTAGGGGCCTAGAATCCCTTTGATGGCACCGACGCCCCTTCTCCTACTACTGGCCCGTGTTTCGCCCCTAACGTGAATAATATCTTTTGAGTTTGAAGAACCCAGAAGTATTAACAGTTATTAAACACGGACAGGGACGATTGTGCGTATAATTGTTTCAAAGGTCGTAGACTCGAACTTGCTGAAATACCTGAAATACAAACTTGACTTGTATTTGACCCTTAAAATTCATCTGAAAATTTTGAAGAATTCCTGTTTTCTTTCAAAGCATCACGTTGTTGTTTTTTGTTATATTTTAAATTGAGGATGGGCATTCATAATTCATAATGTACTCTTTCGTCATGATGTCTGTAACGGCCAGAGAACCTAATACAGATTCCAGATTAATAAACACTTGAGCAACTCGAAAAAAATAAAAAAAAAAGAATTGCCAGAACACTCGATTCAGCAACATATTTGGCCTGATTTCCACTTTAAACAAAATAGTGGTTGATAAAATACATAAAAAGCAAATAAATCGTAATGTATAAACTTTGGTCAAGCAACAACATGTTCGAAGGTTTTAATTAAATTGAAATTTAGCCTAGGCCGGAACGACAATTGGCATTCGCGATTACAGCGGAGACCATGTGAAATTTAATTTTAAATTATTTTTCTTTCATTAGAAACATGTTACTGAAAATCGGTTCCACATTTCTTCAGCCGTAAAGTTTATCGAAATTTTTTAACTATGAAATGCTATGAAAAGCAAACTTAATGAAAGTGTTATTGCAATTAATTTGGTAGCATTTGATAGCTATTAAATTGTGTAAATAATCTCGAATTTCTTCTAATGATATCTCTGGTGGTTGTTATTTTGCGAACGAAGGCTGACACGTGACTCCGTTCTCCAGCGAATAGCTATCGTGGTGAGTGGAATTATACAGTAGGCTTACATACTAAACTTGGAGAAAATAATTGCCAGAGCTCTGAGTTTAAACCGCTAGTGTACAATTTTAGACGATTAATTTATCCGATTGTTAAACATTTGCCAAAATGTGGAAGATTCATTTCAACTGTCAAGTCATTCTGTTTGGCGGCGGGATTGATCGGCTGTTCCTCCTCTCGGAGTGACTTTTATTTACTGCTCATTGATGCTGCTGTATTATTCGTGGCGCGGCAGGCCGGCAAGACAAGTGAACATCACCGGGCGCAGTCTTCTTTTTACTGCCTTTCATTTGTTTCGCGGCCCCTCTACGGCGCGCTGAAACTTTGATGCGTTCAGAAACCCTGGAGAGGCCGGAGCGGGGAGTAAAAGAAATGACTGAACAACCAACCGCACGCCAGATAAATAGACGGAGGCAACAATACCGCGCGGCCGGCCGCAACAATGCGATATATCTCTTGGCGCGCTCACTCAGTTAGGGCCCGCCGGGGGAGGGGGAGCCTGGATCTTTCACGAGGCCAGCAGAGTGGAAAAGGGCCTCCGCCAACACGGCTTCAGTTTACACATACAAGCTCTACCTGCACGGAGTAATCCGAAATTACTTTAAGACTATCAGACAAGACATCATGATAAAATTATACAATGTGATGGCTGTAACAACAGTATTATATGGGTGAGAATCTCGTCCGTCCACTAAACAACAAATAAAGCGGATAAAAGCAGCTGAAATAAGATTTCTGGCAACTGTGGTCGGGTGCACTTTACTAGAAAAGGAAAAAAGTGATGAAATAAGGGAGGAATTGAAATTTTTTAAACTAAATCAAAATATCAAAGGAAGAAGTGGTGGGTGAACGGTTAACGTTCTGGCCTCATATTCAGGAAGACGTGGGCTCGAATCCTCGTCCGACCATCCAGATTTTGGTTTTCCATGGTTTACCCAAATCACTCCAGGTGAATGAATGTAGGAATGGTTCCTTCAAAATGCCATATCCGAATTCTTTCCCGTTCCTTGCCTCCAGTCCTTTCCCGCCTCTAATGACCTCGACGCAACGAGGCGGAAAGCCATTAAAAAAATACACGCACGGAAAATACCAAACCAATACAAGTAAAGGTGCATATAAATTACATGCCAAAGAAGGGAGAGAAGTAGAGACAGTAAAATGTTGATACAAGAAAATCTGAGAGGATGGAACAAAACATGAATATTTTAAGCCTTGAAGATGATTAAGAAAATAATCCTATTTTAACTATCGACCGTAATGTGAATTCCGCGCATCATGATTCTTACTGAAAAAACCAACGAAGAGGAACAAAGGGGGTGTTTTGTAACTAGAAATAATGTTTCCACTATGGCAGATTTATTTTTACCAAAACCTAAGAGAATCTCTCCCTTTTTTTCCGCAGCCTGCGATCTAAGCTGAGAAGAGTAGGCTTACTGAGCGTCGATATCGATATGTGATGGCTGTTACAACAATATTGTATGGCTGTAAATCTTGTACATTAACTGAATAACAAATAAAGATGATAGAAGCAGAGATGAAATTTTTGAGAGTTTAAGCTTTGAACAAACTTGTTTCGTATTATTATAATGTATAATTTTTGGGGCAAAACCTGTACCCTGACGATGAATTTAGTTTTAGTTGACTTAACGAGTGCCACATTACTGAATAATCTAAGTTACGTTATGAACAATAATATTAACAGAATCCAAAATGTTAATGTTTATCTTTCATATAGTGTGAACTTTGGTGCCTATTTTTTGAGTTTACGAAAGGTATATTGTGTATGACGAAGTATGATCTTTGGCGCCTAATTGCTCCATCCACCATTCACGCAGATTCATGAGACATAACGAAATTTTTAAATTAGACCCAAAGTGTCACTTCGCGTATATTCATGGCAATGTGCTGGCATTTTGCCATTAGTATAGCTTTTGTTCCGCATGCAGCTGCACTCTCTCGCAGTCACTGTTCAACACAAGTTTCTCGTTTCTGACTGACAGACCAAAGATACTCCTAAAACAGCAGGCCTGCCAACCGTTAAAGCTACAATACACATACACTGTAAAGGTATTTACAGCACAGATAACCTTTATGTTAAACCCGAAAACTCTGAATAGTAATAAAGAAAAAATGAAAAGATATGTATAGTTAATCAATATTTACCAAAAAATGTCATATCCAATACTCCCTCGTGAAGTATTATAAGAAGGTTGTTATTGTCACCAAATTTCTTTAGAGCAGAACTGTTCCAATGCAAACAGAATTTTGAGCACTTTTACCAAAATATCTTTAATTTTTTTTTATGTGAACTGTTCTTACATTAAATCGCTGCCGAGGTTTCCAAATGAGTTAAAACTAATTGGAGACGCCATTTTGCACTCTTGTCGCTTTCTTTAGTCTACAGTTGGGGATGACAACGAGCAGCGGTTTGGAATAACGTAGTGCGCCGAACACGTCTCGAGACGGAATGGTCGGCCGCCTCCACGTCTGTACAATTTATGCGGCCCGCCGGGGGCCGACAATGGCCCGCCCCCGGAATACAAATCGGGGGCGGCGTAATTGGCTTAGCGCTGCCCCCGGGGACCAGTGCTGCGGGCCGACTCCTCGGGAAATAAGAAAGCCCGCCCCGTAACCGAGTTACCGCCTATCACCATTTGTAAGATACATGCGGCGCGCACGTTCTCTTCTTTTACTCCCAGGCAGGAATACATTGTCTGCCGCCAGAGCGAGCAAGCGGGAACACCGTAAACACTCAGACATTCTTCTCATTTTAAACACTTTGCTCAGTCACCATTTTGTCAACGTCGGAGGTTGTTCTCAAATGGAGGACAGTGTGTCTCCATACGACATCGAATCCTGTGAACTTAAAATTGCTTGTCTTTTTGTGGTGTTAGTGAACGAACAAAGTGCAACCCCGTATCAATCAGACAACTCTCATACTTTATTAAAAATGCTCTTATTGTACATCTTGTGTAGTATATATATATATAAGAGATCTACATGTGACTGTGTACAATTTTTTATCTGAACTTCCACCAGCGGAGTGTTTTATGCCATTCAGCTGTGACTGGGGTAAATAATAAGCCACATATAGGCGCGATTCTGGTCAGTTGGTCCTCCTCCGCTGGAGAGCGAAGTTGGATTCTTGACTACGCGGTAGTCAATAGCAGATGGTCAGGCGTTGTTGCGACAGACGCATGCGTGTATTAAGATCTAGACAGACTGTCTCATACTGAATGATTTTTGGGCCGCTGTATGTTACAGAAGATATAAAGAGGTTGGAAGGTTTCGAAATGTGAATGTGGAGGAAGATGGAGAAAATAAGTTGTAAGACAAATTAAGGAATGATGAAGTGCTAGAACGAGTAGGAGAGGAAAGGTCCCTTATAAAAACAATAAGGAACAGAAAAGGGAACTGGATTGATCAGGAATGAGTGCCTGCTTAAAACTGCTCTGGAGGGATTGTAAACATAGGAAAACGAAGAAATTGGCGAAGGAAGAAAATGATTGATGACATCATGGTGAATGGGAAATATATAGAGACTAAGACAATGGAAAAACAGAGGGAGGCTTGGAAGGCTTTCACTGCGGATGGACCTGCTGAATAGCAGAAAACCCTTGATGAAGATGATGTGTGTAACAGTTTATTGCCGCCCCGGTGTATTTGTGTTGAATAAATATGTTATAAAGTCCATGGTCTAATAAGTGATAATTACCTTTAGCAGCATATACTTTAAATCAGATTTACGTTGGTACTATCACAAAGAAATGTTGACCCACAAAGTATAGAATAGAAAGGAAACGATTACCAAGAAGAAACAAACCCTTACAATCTTCAAAATTCACTCTCTAATGGGATTATCATTTCTTGAATGCACGGTAGGGGGCCTACTTGTAATGCACGTTTGAGATTGCTACATAAAACAGACGAATCAATTATAAGGCTGGATAATTAAATACGAAGAATCGTGGTTACTTACAAACAATAATCCTGCAAGATTATCATCTTATAATTCACATTTGAACCAGTCAGTGAGACTACCAAAATTACACTTTTACTCATATTTCAAATTAAATTCTTATTTGTGGATTCTTTCATTTAAACTAACATCTGGTACAATTTACAGGTTGGAATTATCGCAGTTTAACTAAACCTAAAAGATTGCAAATTATTTTAGTAACTTTAAAATTTATTATTAATATCTTCTTTTAATTCACCGTATGGAGAATTTGTCTTTGCAACAAATTTTGAGACAAATTTCATACAATTTATCTAACATCAGTTATCTCAATATTGTTTGAAACAACCGAAAACAAATCGACAAAAAAATATACTTGTTATTTTATGTTTATGAGCACTACCTATTTGCTTTCCGCTTTATCCTTAAAATTTATTTTTTTTAAAAAAATCATTTAATAGTAGATTTCATTATACATTCTCTGCATTAACATGAAAAAATAATACCCACACAGGAGATATAAATTTTCTTGATATCCCTTTTGTTTTTTATTCCGCTAGCAAACAAACTTTCGGTGCACCTCACCTAAGATTCGAACCGACGGTCGTCAACCTCCGAGGGCGAATTCATGTTTGTGACGCCACATTGACGTAAGCTTTGAACTGTAGAACATTGGAGAGAGATGAGAATAGATAGTCGCGAAGTAGTGAACGGTACGGATGTGGCACCATACATGGTGTGTTAGTATAAGTCAATTGTAATCCGCTAACATCGTCAATGAATGAAGACAGTATTTGTTCCCGGACGATTAAGTACGGATGTGGTTGATATACTGTGTGCCGCGCATTGGACAAATCTTGGATTATTTAAGTGTGAATATGACTTATGGTATGGTGTTTCAAGTGTCTCGCTGCGAGTGTGAAACAGATACTAGGTTTGTTATTTGGATTAATGTGTCTTGGGCTCACATTCATTCCCCTTCTATTCACCTTGCATCTTCGGTGACGCAGTATTGGATATTCTGTGTCTGGTAACTATCTGTAGTGCTTGAATGATTAAATCAATAAAACGTACTTGTGGGTTGTGTAACTCACTACATCCCTGTGTACTGAATGTTAATGGAGGTAGTTTGCAATAATGAATTTTTAAAATACTCATAAATGCGTCTAGAAATAGTTCATTAAATTGGCGACCGAAACCTGAAATCTTGTTAAGCACAGTGAGAGCCAAATCTGTAGTAAATAGTGGTATTACATCAATTACCGAAATCTGGACTTAGTTAATTCATTAAAAATCGTCACCAAACATAGTTAGTACCTTAGCTGACTGTTTCCAGGACTCATCTTGCTAGTTAATTGGTCTCACAACTATTCTATTGCAAGCTCTATCTTCGTCTCGAGATATTGACTTCCAAATCACTTGATTTCTCCGTCGATGGCCCAGCAGTGCAAAACCTGCGCGTCTGCTTTGCAAACTTCATCCATTTCTTCTGCTGGACACAAATTCACTGTTCGCCATGTGAATGAACTGTTGAGATCACCATGATTTCATGGTTCTGTTAAGGTTACAAAATTAAAAAATACTGAAGGTATTCTGGTTGCAAATTTGTATGTTCATTGCTTATTACGCTCATCTTCTACAAACCCTTGACATTTAATTTGTCGTCTACGATGTCCATGTCTAATAAATACTTTTTTAAAATAGTATTAGCAAATAGATAAGGCTAATCATAAATAATAAGCGGCAAGAATAGCTTTTAAGGACAATTTCTTGAGCCACCTTAAACAATCTTCTTTGGTGCTGCAAGATCTCCACGATAACGGATACTTAGTTATCAAAAACTTTCACCGTGAAGGCTGACTTAACCTGTGTATCTGTAATATTAAAGAACGCTGAATACACTGATTGATAACAAATCTTAAGAGTTAAGAACTTACATTAAGAATATGCAAATTAAATACAAGGCATTATTATAGAAAACGTCTTAATACAAGCAATTTATAAAGCTTGTTTTCGAGAGAATGGTCAGTTCAAATGATTTTGAAGACATTGATAGCAATATTGGAAAAGAAAACTGATGCCAGTCGATCGTTCACCTTCGTTTCTCTTCGTTTGTGATAGGTAGATTCATTAAACCGACAACGCCCGAATTGTTGTAGTAGCGGGAAAGGACTTCCGATTCAAAAATGAAGCTATGCCTCAAAACTACATTGCGGACACTTTTGATTTAATATAATTGCGGTGGAGCGCTCCCACCGGTGGCAATTTCCCTACATACCCATTTTTACCCTTTTTCCTGTACCCACCTACTTTTGCCCATTACAAATTTCAACTTTAAATTGTTTCACCATTTTTGGGAAATTATTCACCAATTCTCTTGGCAACTTCTAACATCCCCGACTCCCTTACCTACGAAATAAAATCTTCCCACACCCTTGTGCCTGAAATCGAGTGCCAGCTTGTGGTCATGGTCATCTCTTCCATTCCATGCATTACTTTTCATTCTTACACCAATTCTTCCACACCTCATCACCAACATACACCCTGTACACTCCCATTACTTTCTTCACCCTTTTCCTGCCTTCCAATGAATCTCATTCCAGCTCTTTTATCATATCCGTTACTAATTCTGTTCTACGGTAATTTCCGGAGTCAAATCTAGCAGCCTTTCTTTACACACACTCCAACTACTGTATTTGATAGGGCCCTACACAAAATGTTGGTCCCATAGTACACCACCATATTCAAGCAATGGTCGGACCAAAGTTTTGTAACCGAAAACTTTTACTTCTCTCGTACATCCCCTCATCACTCTGGGAAGACGTTCAATCTGTTTGACCTATAGGACCACCTGTTTTCTTAATTTTTATAAACGATCTCGGATACAAAGTTAAAAGCCTTTTTAGATTGTTTGCTGATGATGCGGTTATTTATAGGGAAGTAAGAATTTGGCCGATTGCTTAGAAATTCAGCGCGATCTGGATGTTATTTTGGCTTGGTGCGCTGAGTGGCAACTTATTCTAAATTGTAAAAAGTGCAAGTTAATGAGCATAACTAACAAAAAGAATCCAATTGTTCAGAAATACGAGTTAAACAATGCAGTTATTGATATGGTCGATTCTGTGAAATATTTGGGAGTAACAGTATAAAGGAACATGAAATGGCACATACACATTAATTCTTTAGTAGGTAGAGCAAATTCTAGGCTGCGATTCATAGGTCGAATCTTGAAAAATTGTAATGAACAAAGGAGATAGCGTACAAATCTCTTGTGCGTCCACATTTGGATTATTGTTGTGCCATTTGGGACCCGTTTCGTAAGGGGTTGATCGAAAGTATAGAGAAAGTACAGAGAAGAGCCGCTCGATTCGTGACTGCTTGCTACAGTCCTTATGAAAGCGTCACAGAACTGATTAGTAGACTAGGTTGGGACTCTCTGGTAGATAGACAACACACGTCTCGTTTTAACATAATGGTAAACATTGGTACTCCCACTTTCACTTTTGAGTGTAGTGAAATACTTCTTCCACCAATCTATTTGGGTCGGAAGGACAGGAAAGATAAAATTAGAGAAATAAGGTGCCGGACTGATTCTTATATGAATTCTTTTTTCCCTCGTACGATTAGATTTTGTGAATTGCAGAGTATATATGTAGATGTAGATAGCCCGGACCAGACATTCGGGAGAACGCGAGTTCAAATCCCCGTCCAGTGATCCTGTTCTCTTTTCCCATCGTTCCCGTAATTGCTCCAGGCACTAATCACTAAGCAAAATATAAACATCTAACCGACTCGTTGATTGGCATTTGGTGTAGTTTAGTGCACTCGTGCAGGTTAGTGTCGTGATGGGCCGAGGGCGTCGCGTGCATATTTGACGAGAGTCGACGGCGTCACGCAGACAGACGCCCGCGCCTCGTGAATTCCTTGCTCATCCATAATGCAGTCAAGGCCGGATTTCAGCGAGCGCCGCCATTTTATTGCGGCGCGCTGCTTTCAAACTGTCGTGGGTTCACGCCATCGCCTTGCCCGTCACCTGTCTTCATCACGCGCTCTGGAATATCTTCCCCGCTGTCACGCCTTATATCTTTTTCAGATCCCTCGTCACTGCGCCTTTTCCGCACGAGTGATATGTCGACCCCTACTCTGAATTTTAACTCGTTAATCTACCTCCCTCCCGCCTAAAACGAACTGTCCGAAAACACTTCACCGTACTCAGAAGGAGTTTCTAACCATACCATCACCACTGTTTTTCAGCGTTGCTGTACACAGCTTGCAAAACTAAAATATGTTATTCAAAGCTGAAAAGTCAAAATCAGAGACAATATGTATTACATTTATCGGTAATATAAGGGCTGAGCTATTGTTCGCCATTATCGTGCAACCAAAATGAACAATCGCATTTCGTCAATTGTACCTCGTGATTGTACCTTCTTGAATTGGCTTCAAAGGAATTAGTGGAACAGTAGTACTCCCATAACATGAAATATGATTGCAAATGGTCACTAGATAATGATAAACATAGGTTTATTAAAAACAATAAAAAATAAAATCAAAAGGAAAAAATAAATAAAATAAATGATGGGTTTACCAGCGATACGATGTTAAAAAACGTTACAGTTCGTATATATCTCCCATCCAAGTTAATTTAAATTGAATTCTTAATTGATTAATGTCTTTGGGCCGTATCGCTTCAGGCATGGCTTCACCATTACCATGTTACGCCGATACAAGCAGTAGGCTACAGCCGTTACCTTTTTTTTTTTACGATCAGTCTCAGTGTTTAGCGTCAAAGGTAATGACCGCAAGACCTAATCTGATCTTGTGTGTGATAGTTTTTGGACCTTTTAAGAACGTTGTAAACCAAAAATTCATTGCACAGAGCCTAAAAGGGGGAAAAATGAGTTTATAGCACAAAAGAATAGTTTTTGGGGTCTCAGCTCTGTTCAGTGGGGGTGAACTATTCCTTGTAGTTTCTGAGGGTGTGGATCTTCTTCGGGAAATTTGATTCGGTTTTCAATGGTTCCCCGAAATCACTCCAGGCGAACGTAGGGATGGTTCCTCTAATAAGGCCATGGATGAACATCTACCCGTTCCTTATCTCAATCCCTTCCTTTTGGCTGAAGAGGATTCTTGTAATTCTGCACTAGCTCAACTAAAAAAAAAACTCTACAAGTACTGTATCTGATTTATCTTTATACATATCAACCTTTTTTCGAAGGCATTTATTTTCGCAGTTTTTTTCGGCTTGGAATGCTTTGTTGATCTGTTTTAAATAACAACAGATGAAAAGGAATTCCATAAAACTAAGTTCTAGTTACACGGAACACGATCCTGTAATATAATATTTTTATCTCTCTTTTTGTATCATGCCTGTGGTGACGTTGTCTGCATGTTTAATAGATGGGTGGGATGAAGAACGCAGTATGAATGCCAGAAACAGACTATTACTCCCAGTTTATGACTGACATTTCCCTGAATGTTGTAGTGTAATATACAACTGCCATAATCGCTATATGTTTTAAAATACTCTAATGAAAAAAAGACAAAAATATAGCAGTTCACTAAAAGTGGATGTATATTTATAATCTGAGCAAAGGACATGAAACTGAAAAAATGAAATTATATGGAAAAGCAGGCTCGTATTGTTCAATTAATCGTCATAATCTACTCTTCAGAAGGAATAATTAGTAATTCAATTTAAATAAGTATCATTGCAACATAACTAATCAAGAAATATTCTTCCCAAAAAGAGCTATGTAACAATTTGTTGATATGTATTAATTAAAAGCCATAGCAGCAATCATACTTCGTGTCTCTGTGATACACGATGCGAGTCTCCAGCGGCAACGCGATCACTCCTTATCGACGGAAGCGAACCCTAGCAGCTTGACTCTGAACTATCTCACACCCGTGACCTTGACTGTTCACGACTCTCTCGCTTACGGTTGAATGTCAAAATATAATGATGTTTCCAAATCGGAGAACTTAATCATCACAAAATAACATCTTTCAGAAATAGTCTATATGATTTGTCCAATTTTTTCACTGGGATTGCTAGAATCAGGGATCTGTCTGCAATTCATTCGTATGAAATGTGTATTTTTATTATTTGTGAAATGTATAAAGACTTCGTGGGCTCTCCGCGGGATAATATTATCGAAATAATATCGATATTTCATTAAATATCGATATTTCAATAATATCGATATTTCATTATCGACAGTGTTATCCGGCGGAGAACCCGCGAAGACTTTATATCAAAAATACGCCCGGAAAGTCTTATTTCTCACTTTGTGAAAAGTAGTTTATGAGGCGAATATTGGGGACCGTCGCTGTATTCGTCAAGATGACTGCGGAAAACCCTAAAATGATGCTGGCGACGTGGGGCTCAGGGCTTTTTTTTATTTTTTATTTTTGCATCGGGGGACAAGGAACGGGAAAAAATTTGACCATGGCGTTTCGAAGGAAGCATCTCGGCATTCGCCCAATACCACCGAGGATGGTGTTGATTCGCCAGGAGTGATTTGGGGAAACCATTGAAAACCCAAATCTGGATGCCTGGACGGGGATTCGAACTCACGTCCTCCCGAATGCATGGCCAGAGCGCTATCCATTCACCACCACGCCGGTTCCCTGGACGCCTTAAAGCGCGCAGCTACACTGGCACGTAATTAGCATATAAATATACTCTTTCAGTTCACCTCTTATTTCGGACTTTTGCGATCAACATTGTGGTAGAACTAAAGCTGTAACGATCTTACGAATGGATTCTCCTCACTCTGGTGATATTTCAAAGGTACGCTTGTTGAGGCCCTCAGACTAGAGTTCAAGTTGTCATCTCGCGTGTACGCCGTGTGTCATTTCAAAGTGTTATGCGTCGAGGTTTATGAGTCCAGTGCCGACACGGTAGCACGCGGCCCTGACGTGTTTTCGTCGCGCCGCCATCCGTTTTAATCACCGCCCGCTAGCGCTGCCCTCAATATTTCACCTCCCGCCTGACCCAGAAGCAGGTGTATTTGCGAAATCTGATACCACTCATCACAGGCCGGGACGAGCTTATATAGATTTCAGTGGGGACGCGATGCGGATCGACTTTCCGCCAATCACAACTCTCCGCGTACATGACACCTACAGGCTTCAACAGGTACCCTCCTTTTTTGAGGCTTTTATTATTGAATCCAAAATTCGAGCCGAAATTGTCGCTCTGCGACCGATCGTCAACATACACGAACTCAAAATATTCTGGATAGCTCTAGTCTGCACTCACTTGTCCGTGTGACCGCTGAAACATGTCAGCAACACTAGCGTGAATTATTTCCTTCTCGCTCACTAACACGGGTATGATCGGAATAGCACGCTGTTCCACTTAAGTGAGAGATATGCGATGCACCCTACTTTCCTCTATTAAAAATAAAATAAAACTGAACTTTTCTTCATATAATAGTCACAGGATGGTTGCATTGCGTTTTGTAATATGGGTTTAATTGTATGAACTTAGTGGCATGTAAACATCTACTCAATGTGGATCTACTCAATTATTATTATTATTATTCTCGAATCACAAACATCGAATACACATAAGAACGAAGTTCCTCTCGGCGTTGAGAATTAATACACACTTCTCTGCTGACTATCTGAGGGAGGCAGAGTGTTTTCTCACGCTATTTCGGCGATCGGAAACTTTGTCGCCATCTTCACCAGAAGATGGCGACAAAGTTTCCCATCGCCGAAATAACGTGTCAAAACACCATGTTCACCTCGTCTAGTCACGCGAGAAGACTATATTAATCAAATTCACAGTTAAAACATTGTGCAGATTAACAACTTTAAACACATTTCGCCCAGTACTTCGCAGCCTCAAGTGCATTCAAGATCATCTTCGTTGCAGGATGATTGGCATATAGGTCACTCGAGCATATGGGTAATGGTTTGGTCCCCACCACATTCTCACTTAATACTGGTAGTATCAGTATAACCCCATTTCACTAGGTTTGCCGTGAACCTGCCCACTCCTGTTCGCAATCGATTTAAGGACCGCCAGACCTTCCAGTCCTCTGCGTGACCAGGTGGCAAGCGCTCTGCAACTGTCAGTGGTCCCGAGATGTTAGGGACCTTCGTTTTCCACAACTGTACTCTTGCCTTTTGAGGTGACCCAATTATGTTCTGAGGAAGCTTTTCCTGGATTTGAGTCTCTGGGCTGGTGGTGTATGGCCGTGCAATGGATGAGCGCTTTCCCGTTCTACTTTTGTCCTCTCCTTGTTCGCAGCCACTTCTCTCCGGATACTGCGTGGTGCAATCCCCGAAAGCTCGTAAAGCCTGTCAACTCAATGTGTAATGTACTCAGCGTGAATTCGCTTTAGAAGTATTTCTCTCCGAAATACATATTACGCCTGACTGTGTCTCTGCCTTATTCCACACGAACCTAGTAGAAACTCACACGTGACGTCACTACTACTTTGAAATTTAGTTTTGAGATTTTTTAATTTTTTTATCGGTTTATGTCGGTTGACATCGAGACCGTCGGAGGTGGTAAGGTAAAGAGAGGCAAGGTACGGAAAGGAATTTTCCCATGGCCTTTTGAGGGAAACATCGTGGAATTCGCCTGTACTCGGAAGGCCGTGGAAAACCAAAATCTTGATTTACCGGATGGGAATTCGAATCCGCGATGCTAGAGCGTTAAGAGGTGACTGCAGTTAGGGAGCGTCCATAAACCACGTAGCTCCATTTTGGAGTCCCTGTGAAGCTCCCTACCCCCCCCCCTCCTCCCACTTAGCCCGACGTGGCTTTTGTCTTTACCCCGCCCCTCCCCTTTCCCACGTAGCAAGTAGACTTTTTCCCTATTGATTCCAGAAGACATTTTGTACTGTTTTCTCTTGTCAGACTATCGTCAATTACATACGGCGATAATTAAATAGCGGAAATAAATATTTACATCTTGTTGTGTATTGTGTATCTCGTTTTAACTATGACAAATAATATGAACGAAAAGCTACGTGGCTTGGCTCGGAACCCTCCGCTCCCCCTCCCCCCCCCCCAACCTCCTCTCCCTCCTAGACCAAGCCACGTAGTTTATGGACACTCCCTTATGAAAGCGTTATTGGAATACTGTGTATGTACAATCACAAGTGAATTCATCGAATTACACTTTACTCTCCTGTCCCCCCCTTTTTTTTCTGCTTTTGGTACGCCGATAGTAGGTTCAGTTACTCGTTGCTGCCCGTGTGATGTCACTTATCCGTCATTATTCACCTGTAGAACACTCGGTACGACATTCCCTTCAATAGCCGGTCTGGATATACAAGACCGAGCACGGTGGGTGAGACAGACCACTCCTGCCTTGCATTCGGGAGGAAGCGAGTTCAAATCTTCGCCCGGCAATCCAGATTTCGGTTTTACACTGTTTCCCGAAATCACTCCAGTCTAATGGCGGGGTCGCTTGTTCATATAGCCATGGGCGAATACCTTCCCGTTCCTTGCCCACATTGCCTCCCGCTTTAATTATCTCGTCAAAGAGGAGCAGTAAAGCTCCTCTCACAAGGCCGAATTGTTCCCGTCTTCTGTGACATCCCTTAGAGATTTGTTGTTCCTTTAATAAACGTATATCAGTGTATGATTTACCAGATTAAAAAGGAAGAATACATATATTTTAGCACTGCTTATCGTTTCGTGGGTGTTCGGTGATTCTAAAGAATCCATTCAGTCACGGCTCGTAAATTATCTTCACCACTGAGGCTATGTTTCCTGGTGTTCGTCCACATTTGCACCGTTGAATGGAGGCAGGGGTGGCGCGTATGTGTGCGTGTGAGAGGGTGGGGTGGGGTATGGAAGGGGGTGCAGAGTGTGGGAAATTATTAACAAGCTTGCTGCAGTGGGGTCGAGAAGGGAAAATGGTGTGGGAGCTAATCCGCGAGTAATTTTCTGGTATTGTTGTAAGTAGCCTAGCGGGAGGGCGTGTGGAGGCCGGCCAGTACCCAGAATGCACCGCGTTAAGGTGCACTGCCTGATGTGTCAAAGTAGTAAGAGGCTCTCGTAAGGTTATGCAGTCACTGAATAAGGAAAATGGGGAATTATCAGAAACCAGCGAAGAGAAAGTAGAAATTTTGAATAATGTATTTAAAAAAGCTTTCACGACAGAAAACTCTGAGGTGATTCCGATATTTAACAATCGCACCAACAAAATTATGAATGCTCTCGTTCTTGATGTCGAGGGAATAACTAAACTGCTTATTAATGTAAAAACGAATAGGGTTCCGGACAGGACGGTATTCCTACAAGGTTCTACTCAAGGTACGCAAAGGAAATTGCGCCGTATTTGATGAAATTATACACCGCCTCCTCGGATCAAGGAAAAATACCAGCCGTATGGAAGACCGCTATCGTAAGTCTAGTGTTTAAAAATGGGAATGTTAATTATCCTCAAAATTGTAGGCCGATCTCGTTAACCTCAATATTTTTCAGGATTTTAGAGCACATCATTTATTCAAATGACATGCGGTTTTTGGATGAAGGTGAGCTTTTAAACCCAAATCAACATGGTTTCAGAAAAGACTGATGCTGCGGAACACAAATTGCACTTTTAATTCACGACAGTATTAGCTGAGTTTATGGTTGGGTTGAAATGAAACGTGCACCAAGATGACAACTGAATCTATTTGTTATAACATTAGACACGAAGAAGTGAATTGAGCGTTATTTTATAACTAGCCAGAAAGCCCGTCAAAAATTACGGGTTTAACTGAGTGTTCTGGCAATTCATTTCTTTTTAGTTGCTTAACTAAATAGAATTGTTATAAAATAAATCTCAATGTGCTGTAATTTCTCGTCCCTTGTGATGTAGCAAAAAGTTTCAGTTGTCAACTTGGTCCGGGTTTTTCTTCACCCTAACCATAATCTCCACCAGTATCGCCGGTAGAACATCAAAGCTCCAATCACACGCGAATTAATACATTCCGTGTATCGCATCTCAGTGTCATCATGCATCGCGATACAAACTTGATCCAAAATCTTCACAGTTTCTTATATCTTTCTTATTGTCTATGATGAGGATCGATGTTTTAACGCCTGACACAGCTTACACTCGGCTGAAATAATGAACCCAGTGAAAACGAAGGATGCTAAAAGTAAATCTTAACAACTTACGTTATGCCCCGTAATATTAGTTGTAATTGTGGTTTAGGAGGCATAGATCGCGATCAATTTGAAACTTCTTTCATTCAAATCAAGTAATAATTTCAGTAAAAAAAAACTGATAATTAATATGCCGTTCTAGAGTTACATTTCTTAGCAATTCCTTAAATAAATAGAATTGTTATAAAATAAAGCTCAATGCAATTCCGAATGCCTTGCCTTGTAACAAAAGGTTTTCGTTGCTAACCTGGTCCAGGTTGCATTTCAACCTAACCACGTACTAAACTTGCCGACAGAGAAACAATACTTCAATCACATGCATATTAATACATGTACTATTTCGCATTGTAATAGTAATAATGCTTCGCGATATAAACTAAATCAAAAATCTTTACGAGTTCTTCCATCCTCCCTTTTTTATATTCGTGATTCAGATAGATACTAACACCTTTGAATGGCTGACACAGTTACATGTGGCTGAAATATGGCATCAGTAAAAGCAAAGGGAATTAAAAATAAGTCTTAACAACATACATCTATATATCTATCCACGTAATGTTATTTTTAATTGTAGTCTATGCTGTATAGATAGCAATCAATGTGGAACTACTTTCGTTAATACGAAGTAATGATTTAAGTAACAGAACACTCAATAAACAAATTAAATAATTAGTTTAAAAAAATTAAATTACTTGTTCCCTCCGCTGTAATGTCAAGTACCAGTTCTAATTATAATTTATCAAAACTGCCGCTAACATTGCTTTTATCTTACAAATCTATGGCCAAAGATTTTAACGAATACTTTCACATAAAACGAATATCAAATAAATCTAAGCAACTAATAATTATTATTAGACGCAATACATACTTTTTTTCAGTTTTCTGTCAGTTAATTTATTCGCGAATGCTTAAAAATGTTATTAAATAACTCGCATAACCAAGAACAATGGCGTAAAGCGTGAGTTCATAGAGTGACGTCATGGCGTGACAGGTGACGTCATAGATGATCGAGAGTTGATTATTATAATATTAGACAATTATATTTAGTTTAAAAAAGTGCGAAACTTGCCAGAACACTGCTTTCAACTCGTCAGTTCTGATGGGCTTTGATTCTAGTACTGTACTAACAGATAATATAAACCTGGAAGACTTTTAGTTCATGAGGTTTTGGATTTCATGTACTTGTCCTCGGCAATGTTTTACTTTTGGGGTTGGAAACAATTGCTATAAATAGATAAATATTAGTAATTACTGGTTAATGAAATGAGTATGAGCAACGCAATATGAAATAATGGAATTTAATAACCGTTACTCTGTGAGTGGATAGCTTTCTGACATTCTTTTTTCCTTGAGGCTTTACACCTTGTTGAAGTCGGAGTCAATAGAGGCAAAAAAAAGACGGGGTCAAGGAACGGGAAGATATTCTGTCGTAGCCATTCAGACGCAACCATCTCAACATTCACCACGTGTGATTTGCTCTGTCTTTATAATTTGTATTTCCTTGGCCATAAAAGTATTCGGTTGTATGGTCACTCGAACGATGGGTATATCTGATATCTCCTTTGGAGCATTTTTATTACGCTAAAATATTTTCGGAGGTGATAGTGTGCATCAAAATAAGACAATAATATCTAATAAACATTGGTTCGCATATGAATACTTTCGGACTTAATAACAGGTCTGCAATGTGACGCTCGTCCACGAATATGCATGCCTCAGCCCGCTGGCATGCGGAATCATTTGCACTGTCTGAAACTGTCTTGGTTGGTCCTGTACGTCTTCAATGCATGTCATCACGTACAGGACCAACCAAGACAGTTTCAGAGAGCGCGTGATTCCTTACGCCGAAGGACTGAGGCATGCTTTGCCGTGGACGGGCGTCACATTGCGGAAAGTATGCGTTTGCGACCCAATATTTATTAGATATTTTTTTATTTTATTTTTATGCATGCTATCACCACCTATATATACATATAATAACAATGAGCAGGAAAAAGCGTTAAGGCAATAAAATTAAGGAAGGATAGGGAAATATGACCCAGCACTTACCACAGATGAAGGCGGCTGGGACGACGAACAAAAAACAAACACAAGAGAAGTGCAATATTTCGGCCTACAGCAGCCTTAAACGTGCAGAAGGTGAAGCCCCAGGCGGCGTCACATGTGTACACATAGACAAGTCGGCTGTCTATGTGTACACATGTGACGCCGCCTGGGGCTTCACCTTCTGCACGTTTAAGGCTGCTGTAGGCCGAAATATTGCACTTCTCTTGTGTTTGTTTTTTGTTCGTCGTCCCAGCCGCCTTCATCTGTGGTAAGTGCTGGGTCATATTTCCCTATCCTTCCTTAATTCTATATATATATATATATATATATACACGAAAAATTATTATATCTTAGGGACAAACAAATAAAATTTTAAATATGAAATTTAGAACTGATATTTGCATAAGTCTTACTAGATACAATTAATTTTTATGTACTAATTCTTGGATAGATTATAAGGTGCTGCTAAAAAAATCCTCTATTTTTTCTTTAAATACATCTTTAGTATCTATTTTGAATGTTTACTAAACAGATGTTTCCAAGAATAATTAACTCCTGTTTGTATTAACAACAATGAGTATTGTACAAGTTATTTTTATTTCTTGTATTAACATTACGCATCTGTGAATTTGATGTAAAAAACTTAATATGTTCTATGACAAAGCACATGAGAGAATATACATAATGAGAAGCCACTTTAAGAATATTGAGCTGTTTAAAGAGTTGTCCGCAAGAGTTCTTGATTTTACTCTGCACTGCATCGTAGTAATACTTTTCTGCACTAAGAAAACTTTTTCTACTTTGTGACGAGTTTCTCGAAAATTATGCTTTACGACATGACTGAATGAAAGTAAGAAGAGAACCTCTGTCTCGTTAATTCCAGATCTGCTGTTAGAGAAAGTGTTCTTATTGCAAAGATAACATCATTTAACTTTGTTAAAGTGTTACCAATGTCCCCACGTTATGTTAAGATGTAGGCTCGTGTGCGATCTGAGTACAGTCAGGGTTGGGTCTTCAGCTCTGCCCGGAAGCGGTTCGCGGTCGGCCGTTTGTTTCCGGCGGCTAACTATTGCGTAATCAACGTTAATTAAAGTCTGGTAATCATTTATTTCGCTAATTAAATTGTCGGAATCGTAAATCAAGATTAAGCCTCCCGCGGCAACTTGTGTAAGTAATAAGGCGGGCGTCTTTAGAGGGAAGCCCCCCCGTGCGGTCGCCGGTCGAGATATTATGTCAAGGCGCGTAATTAATTTAACGCCCGCGCCTCCGACCGTGGCAGCACAGGAGCGCGCAAAAATTCCCGCCTCCCCGCGCGCCTAATGAAATCATAAATTGCTTATATTTTAACTCCCGATGAAGGCAGTAATACAAGTTTATATCATTGCCCGCTCCGCTTCGGACAGAAAAGTTTATTTTGAAATAATCAAATTCAGGTGGCTTGGCCGATGGCGGCTGGCGCGAGTTATGGCTTCGGTCGGCGAGAGCGCGTTCTGATTACAAAGTAACCAAATTAAAACGCGAAAAATGAACCATTAATAATGACAAATCGCCGTCGCTGCGGACCGCGCAAAAAAACCGGTTCGGCACTGTGGCCTGCGCAAAACTGCGGCGACTCGGGACGTATGCGACACACAGCGTCCAAGGGAACGTACATAAACTACGTGGCGTGGTCTAGTGGGGGGGGGGGGGCGGTTAGCTGGAAAGCTACGGTGGGCTACGTATTTGTCACAATTAAAATAAGGTTCAGAACACCCAAACACCATGTGTTTAACTACAAACTACATCCGTATGTAATTAAACATAGTCCGACAATGTCTTTTGGTATCAATAAGGAAAAAAGCTACGTACCACGCGGGGAAAGGGAGGGGAGGGAGTAAATGCTAAAGCCACATTGGGCAACGTGGGGTGAGGGGAGGGGAGGGGGGGTTCACTGGAGGTCAAAATGGATGTATATATTTTATGGACGCTCCCCAACAGGCATCCCAGCATCAAACAATTTTTCGAGTTTTTAAAACTTTACGCACTACAATAAAATTTCGTGGAACAGTATTTTACTGTAGAGCTTAAATACATTCGCAAGTTTTTTTATCAACAAAATTTCTATGACAAACGAAAATTGAAACACTGAAAAACTATTAAGTCAGATGAAAAGCGTAAATATCTAAATGTAAACCTTAATTTTAAATTAAGTGTTATATATTTCCTGCATCAGTTGGAAGCGGACGCTCTCCGTTTTAAAGCATCTCATCAAACTCAGAGATAACATAAAGCGGAACATTAAAGTGTCCAGGACCTCTTGTCGTTCGCGCAAAACTTGATGATGCATTACAAAAATAGATATTAATGAGAAGAACCATAGAACACTGTCTTAATATCTGCTTTGAATCAATAGACGCGTCATTCGATGTCATAATTACTAAGTGGGAGCAATAACTGCTGATAGGAGAAACTTTGATTCGATTACCTGAGAATGATTAACGACATGAAAGAATGTATAAGTGGTTTTTTTTTTTTTTTTTTTTTTTTTTTTTTTTTTTTTTATGAAACCCGGCAGGCGCAGGGATTTTGAGAGTTGTGTTTAATCATATGAGCTATGCCAGGACGCTACGTGGTTCGGATTCCACGTTAAACTGTAGGTCCCAGAGGAAAGGAACTGGCCGTCCTACCTCTGACACAGTGGCTTAGTATGCCTCCTTCGGAAGGATCCAACCAACCTTCGGGTTGTGGACTAAGTTAATTTTTTTATTATGTTCTTAACACAGTGTCAAGAGGTGTTCTAGAAGTTAGGAATTTTAACATCTGAGGCCAAGAACATACGTATACACATTAATGTCCTTCATAGTCATCATTTGTACTCTATTTGGGGAAAAAAAACACACACACACACAATTATAGCAACAGAAGTAAAAATGTTCCTCAAAAGGATTTCAAGTCTTTATCATTTGTTCAAAAGTGGTCAGATATTCAGGGATACATATCTTAAATATTTTCCAAACACATGTTTTATGTCAGACAAGGGATATAATTAAATTCAGGAAAGAATAATCAAAAATAAAAAAAAAACATTTTTAATTTGTAATTTCATCCAAAGTTATCTGCAGAATAATTGCCACTAACTTTTATATGAAGTTCATATAATTAATGTTTTATTCTCTACTTTATATTTGGTGGCAGTGTTTAAAATCAGTGCAGAAGCATTTTATATGTGCAGTGTCTATAGCAAGTTGCTTTGTGATTGGATTATCATACAACAGGTTAGTGAAATGCCTTTAAATGTGTTTAGAAAATTGATTATGTGTGTTAACTGGTATTTAGATGCTCTTTGCGCTTTTGAAATGGTTTAATAGTGTTTCGGTTTGGGAGAGGCTATACTAGCCTTTTCCAACCAAATGTCAACCTCTCCTTCACGTGGTGCACCCTGTTTGCACGAACGAGGCTCTGGCGACTGAAAGATTCTCGGTATAAGGAATCACCCACTGCTTGCCAACGGCCTCCGAAAGGAGGGCGGAAGAGCGGGGAGCGGTTCAGGGCACCCTCTTGCCCTTGGGGTTGGAAACGGCCCCTAAAGGCGGATGAATCAGAAATGATCAACGGCATGGGGATGCAGAAGGCAACGGGAAACCACTGCATTAAAGACCCAAAGTGTATCCCGAGGACATGTAATCCTCTCAAATTACATATATCATGATGGCTTCTTCCTGGGTAAAATATTCCGGAGGTAAAATAGTCCCCCAATCGGATCTCCGGGTGGGGACTGCTCAGGGAGGAGTCATCAGAATGGATAGAAACATTCTACGAGTCGGAGCGTGGAATGTTAGAAGTCTGAATAGGGCAGGTAGGTTAGAAAACTTAAAAAGGGAGATGGAACAACTTAAGTTAGATGTTGTTGGGATTAGTGAGATTAAATGGAAGGACGCACAGGATTTCTGGTCTGGGGAACACAGGATAATTAGCACACAAGCTGTCAATGGAGTCACTGGTGTAGGATTTGTAATGAACAAGAAAGTAGGGAAACGGGTGAGTTATTATGAACAGTTTAGTGACAGGATTATTTTGATGAGGTTAGAAACTAAGCCCGTCCCAACCACATTAGTACAAGTGTATATGCCAACATCACAGGAAGATGACGAAGAAATAGAAAAAATATACGCTGAAATTGAAGAATTAATTCAATATGTGAAGGGGGAGGAAAATCTAATAGTCATGGGTGACTGGAATGCAATAGTGGGAGAAGGAAAAGATGGGAATACTGTAGGAAGTTTTGGTCTAGGAGAAAGAAATGAACGAGGAAGCAGGTTGCTAGAATTTTGTGAAAGATATAAGCTAGTAGTGGCTAACACACTGTTTAAGAACCATGCAAGAAGAATTTACACGTGGAAACGTCCTGGGGATACAGGCAGATATCAGCTAGATTATATCATGGTCAAACAGAGATTCAGGAATCAAGTTCTAGATTGTAAAGCGTACCCAGGAGCAGACATAGACTCTGACCATAATTTGATAATAATGGAGTGCAGGCTGAAATTTAAGCGAATAAGGAAGCAATATAAGCAGAACAGACTGGAAGTGAATAAACTGAAACAATCTAGCACAAGAGAAAAATTTGCAGAAATGGTAGACTTAGGTCTAAGAATTAACTGTGAAAGGAGCTCAACCGAGGACGAATGGAATGCATTAAAGACCGAAATAATGAAAGCTGGCAAAGAAACCTTAGGCTTTAGGGAACAAGCTGCCCGAAAACCTTGGATCACAGAAGAAATTTTGCAGCTGATCGATCAGAGGAGAAGGTACAAAAATGCTCAGGATGAAGCAGGAAAAGAGCAGTACAGGCAATTTAGAAATCAAATAAGTAGGAAATGCAAAATAGCAAAAGAAAAATGGCTACAAGAAAAGTGTGAAGAAGTAGAAAAGGAAATGGTTGCAGGAAAAGTAGATGTTGCATATAGAAAGATCAAACAGAATTTTGGAGAAATGAAGAAAAGAGGTATGAACATTAAAGCTGCCGATGGGAAACCTCTTTTAAACTCAGAAGATAGAGCTAACCGATGGAAAGAATACATTGAGAAACTTTATGATGGGGACGACTTGAACAATAGTGTAATGGAAAAGGAAGATGATGTTGACGTTGATGACTTATGGGATCCTGTTTTGAGGACAGAATTTAATAAAGCTCTGAATGACTTGAAAGCAAATAAGGCAGTTGGAATTGATGAGATCCCTGCAGAACTTCTTAAATCCCTAGGAGAGGAAGGAATCGAAAGATTATTCAAGCTGATATCCAAAAGTTATGAAACAGGAGAAATTCCAACTGATTTTAATAAAAATATCATGTTCACACTTCCAAAGAAAGCACAAGCCGACAAATGTGAGAATTATCGCACCATTAGTCTAACATCACATGCTTCAAAATTACTGACCAGAATAATATACAGAAGGATGGAAAGGGTAGTAGAAGAGATAGTAGGTGAAGATCAGTTTGGGTTTAGGAAAAATCGCGGTACAAGGGAAGCAATTCTGTCTTTAAGATTAATACTTGAAGGGCGGATCAAGAAAAACAAAGATACTTTTATGGCATTTGTTGATTTAGAAAAAGCATTTGATAATGTTAGGTGGGACAAGACGTTCAAAATTTTAAAGAAGTCAGGTCTAAAGTATCGAGATAGAAGAATACTCTATAAACTATATAAGAATCAAGTGGCGGTAATAAAAGTAGAGAATCACGAGAGACATGCATCAGTTAAAAAGGGTGTGAGACAAGGCTGTAGTCTTTCCCCGTTAATATTCAACTTGTATGTAGAGGCAGCAATGAAGAAAGTCAAAGAAAAATTTCCATGTGGCATAAGTTTTCACGGAGAAAAAATCAGTATGTTACGTTTTGCTGATGACATTGTCTTGCTAGCAGAGAGGGCGGAGGATATTGAGAAGTTACTGAATGGCATGAACGAAATACTGAAGGAAGATTTTGGACTGAATATAAATCAAAGCACGACAAAAGTGATGAAATGTAGCAGAAATGATACCAATACTAGATTAAATATAAAAATAGGATCGGATGCAATAGGAGAAGTAAGCGAATTCTGTTACTTGGGAAGTAAAATTACAGCCGATGGCCGAAGCAAGAATGATGTCAAAAGCAGAATAGCACTAGCAAAAAGAGCTTTCATGAAAAAGAGAAACCTTTTAGTTTCAAATATTGATCTAGGAATTAGAAAGAACTTTTTGAAACTCTTTGTGTGGAGCACAGCTCTTTATGGTAGCGAAACGTGGACTTTAGGAATACCGGAAAGAAAGAAAATTGAAGCATTTGAAATGTGGTGTTACAGAAGAATGATGAAAATTAAGTGGAAAGACAAAGTAAGAAATGAACGAGTTTTGGAAATGATGGGTGAGAAAAGAAGTTTATGGAAGAAGCTTACAGAAAGAATAGACAGGCTGGTAGGTCATATTTTGAGACATGCTGGATTGGTTAACTTGTTAGTGGAGGGAACAGTCGAAGGTAAGAACTGTAGAGGAAGACAGAGATTAGAATATATGAAACAGATAATTGAGGACGTGGATTGTAAGGGGTATGTAGAAATGAAGAGGTTAGCACAGGATAGGAAAGGATGGAGGATTGCATCAAACCAGTCGAAAGACTGACGACAAAAAAAAAAAAAAAAAAAAAAAATAATTAATGTATTATTATGTAACAGTTTATCTTCTATTGTAAACGTCTGTTTTTTATGTAATGTTTTGCTGTAAATTGACTCCTTTAGGCATCAGAGTCAGTCTCTTAAATTGGTGTCTATGTAAAATTACTGCATCGTATTGTGCAACTATGCATTTACATATTACATATTTCGTTAAAGTATGAACGTTTATTACATCATATAAAAACTATATAATAATTAATACTTTTACCGACTTCTTCAGTATGTCATACAAAGAGAAATAATAACATAAGCATCTGCATATTTGATCCACAGTAATCATAAGTTTAAGGCCATTGACCTGCCGGAGGAGGTTAGGGCCAACGTGATTTCAACTCCAAGTTTCGACAAAGTATAAAGTTCAAAGACGTACCATAATTAAAAATTTGTTTTAATCAGATGAGCTATTAAAATGTTATAATCATTAGAATATTGGAACAGTTACAGAAATTGGAAGATTATGAAGATTTTTAGCTATTTTATGGCTCCAGATAATTAAAAAGAAAGAGAACGTAATTGTTTGTTTGTCAGCAGCCTAAACTTTAGTTACGGGTGGAATGTCGTTGCTACAGAAACCTATAGACGACGATTAGAGATATATATCAGATTATGTTGCAATAATATAATTAAAAACTGTGATGGTTTAGTGACTGTTTAACTCTACGTGGCTCTTTTGATAAGTTCATAACCCGACACTGATGTATGCGTTTATGTTGTCCGTATAAAAGGGTTACTCAAGTCTACTAAAAATGAAGTAACGTTACAAATGACGTCATTATGTGACTTCAAATTGGATCCTAACAGTAATGTTTTAAGATCTGAAAATAGGTGGAATTCTGAACGATCCATATCGGGTGAATGGGTGTGGCTGGGGTTTCAATTAAAGCCTTCACTCATGAATCGCAACATCGTCAATGAGAGACTAGGTGTAGCCCACCAACTGGCCTGACAAAATAACACCTTGCGGAATCTGGTGGGCCAGCGGTAAAGCTAAGGCCTCGCATTTGGGAGGACGCGGCTTCGAATCCTAATTTCGCCGACAGGCGAACGCCGGGATTATTCTTTCAAACGGGCGTGGTAGAGTGCCTTTCCTTGTCCTCAATCCTTTCCTGTCTCTACGTTGACAAGTTGCAAGGTGCCGTACTTTACCAGTTTGAATCTGGTAATAGCTGCCGCTAGTTCACCAGATTAGCGAAATATGCCCCGTGACGCTATCATCAAATTTTTTTTAAATTTTTAAATCTGTAATTATCACATTCACAGAATCCACCAAAAATGACACCGCTCTACCGAAAGAAGAACCTTGCACTGCATTACAGAAGAATAACTTTGATGGTTGGTGACAGCTGTTTTGGTTCAGCAAAATCTGCTGCATTCTCCGCAAATATGTCTGGGTTTTCGGCATTGCCTTTCAGTTTGATCGCAACTGGTTCAGCACTCACCTGGTAGACACCTTGATCGGTATTCCGCTACAGTGTTGCTGGATTGCGTGATGTCTCCTCCATCTGTCTCTCATCACCAGACCACGTATTCCGTCCAAATTTTTGTGAATGACTGTCTCCACATAGCTTCAAGCGTGGCGATCATTTTAGATCCTCGTAATCTTCTTTTTCATCATTTTTTCCCAACATTTTGGGATCAATTAGTTGTACTCGCTGATGAAATTTGGAACTATGGTTTTACAACCGCATGCCCTTGCTGAAGCCAAGCATTTTATACCTACGAGTACTACCACATTGTTCTAAGTACTAAACTGGGAAGTGTTGCCATCTGTCGTTGAAACGTGTAACTATGTTCAACTTGTGATAAGTGTATTTTTTGTTTGTGGAATGCGAAGTTTATGAGGCAGAGTTTGCAAAACCGAGCCGATGGCTGCGGAAACCGCAGTCATGCCAGCTGGTACGTGCACGCCTTCGCTGGTGCCCGCTACGTTGTACGTCAGTGCACTGACCCACACTGGCGGGTATTTTCGGTACTCGTTATCCACCGTTTAAACTCAGATACCTGTGCTGTGGTCTGTACTGGAGGTTCAAAAAGTTTTTCCTACCTAGCCTCTATGCGTCAACTTAGAAATTCCCACGCCCCTCCCCGCTAAAATTTTATTATTAAAAAGGCAAATTCCTGTGTTCAGTACTAATAGCCTAAGATGCGGCTCCATTATTTCTACGTCCATCTATTATTTCATTGAAATGAAATTTTATGTATAATTATTAGTAGCAGAATACGATTCTGCCAGGTTGCACATCAAAATATGGCCGCAAGTATTGTTAGTTACATTTCGCCAAAAAAAAAAAAAATATTTTCGAAAAATTTCATACATTTGTTTTTTAAATAAATTATAATTTATTTCAAAGAAAGACATTTTAATAACATAAAAAGTTTGGGTTGCCTTTGTAATAGTGGCCACAAGCAGGGTTGCCAGCTGTCAAAGCTAGCACACCACAACGTCTGAGAGACGGTGTGGTGGGCTAACTCGCTGTAGCGCTTACATATCTTTAACAGTTGGCAATCCCTACTTGCGACCAATTTTACATAGTATGCGAGGTCCTCCTTATCCATTATTTAGACTGCGACAAGAAAGATTGATAGCCCGCTTTACTGGCACTTGGCCCTAATATGCCTTTTTACGGTAGTTGCTATCACCTCACCGTTTGTATTAATATAAAGTAACTTTTATTACTAAACTCTCAATCATCTCTCAATTTGCGCAACGGATATTCCAATGCTATGTAAATGACTTTCGCCACACTTTTACTATAATTCACAATTTATTACACTCAAAAATTCACACAAGATACAATGCTTTCACTGAAACAATATTCTGTACATATTTGCATCACGCTAGCCGAAATCAGTTTCTCCACATGTTCACCATATGCTAGCCAAAAACAGTCTCTCCCTCGCCATATTGGCTTGTTCCTTCCGCGCAAACACAACCATACCGTACTGCCAACTCTCGCAACATGAAATTACTAAACTAACTTATAATTACCCCGTTCTACACAAACTACTATGCTGGAAGACCTATACTATAAATAAAATATAAATTTATTTACAATCAATTTACAATGTAATAATATAACTCAGTAATGACAGGTGAGTGGGGACCTCACAATAGGCAACCCAAACTTTCTATGTTCTTTACAAGTCTTTCTTTGAAATGGTTTATAATCTTTTTAGAAATGTCGAACGATTTTTTTTAAATATAACTAAAAATATTTGTGGCCATATTTTGATAGGCAACCCGGCAGAATGGTATTGTGCTGCTAATAATGGTAGTTAAAAATTGTATTTCAATCAAATAACAGGCGGACGTAGAAATAATGCAGCCGGATCTCGGACTACGACAGGGGTGGGCAAACCGCGGCTCCTTGGCCGCATGCGGCTCTTTGAGAATATATTTTCCCACACAGCTTTACCAAATATAACAATGGTAGTAATATTGGCGAGAATTAAAGATGTGGCAGTCTTCCTATCCTCATTATAAGCAATTTCTTCTGCCAACCTTTACAGATACACACACAACGAATTAAATAAAACACGGCAGTAGTTTTAAGCCAACTGTTGACTGCGTGATCACACTGGTTATTTTTTTTGTCTTAACTATTATCGCGTTGTGAACGATTCGGCATTTTTTATTATAAAATATTAGTATCTCAGGTATTGTATTATCATTATGTTCATTTGGTCTTCTATTTGTTTTTTTTTTTTTTTCTTAAAAATATATTTTTAACCTATCTTTATAGAAAAATAGGAAAAATAGCAGTTGACGCCGCGAATCCAAAAGTGAATGGACTGAGTGTTTTGCCTTCATTGCGAACTCAAACGGTTCTCCCATATGATATCTTATTTGCAAATAATAAGAAATCGAATGTAGAAAGACACTTTCAAATAAAGCATGGCTCATTTGCCACAAAATAATCCCTCATATGATACGCGAAGGAAAATAGTGGAAGGATTTGAGAAAAGTTTCTAAAACTCAAACAATACATTTAATAGTTGGTTGAATTCTGGTAATACCATTAATGCCAGCTTCATAGTGAGCCAGTAAATTGCTAAGAGAAAAAAACCTTTAACAGATGGCGAGTACATTAAAACTATCTAAAGAACACTTTGCAGATTATAAAAATAAAGCTGGCATATTAAATAAATTTTAAAGAATTCTAGTAAAGGTTAGGGTGTGTAAGATGGCTTCAAACGTAACTGATCAACAAGTTGAAGATATAAAACCAGCTTCAGCCATATCAATTGCAGTTGACGAGTCTAGCGACTCCCAAGATAAAGCACAAGTTCGCCTTTTTGTGCGCTATATTTCATCCGAAGATCCTAAAGAACAACTTTTAGGATTATTGCCACTTGAACACTAAACCCGAGGAGTGGATTTTTCAGATGCTATCGTTAATGTGTATCAGAAAAAAAATCACATCTCGCTCACCAAAATTGTGTCGATAGCAACAGACGGAGCCAAGAGTATGTCGGGTCCCGAAAAGGGATATTTTTTCCCATTTTGCTTTCGAAGAACATGTTAACTGCTATCAAAAATTTACAAATACAAACGAAATTATCTTCAGAACCTGGAAGAGCTTGCAGGATTCATACGAGTTGAAGAAGTTTGCATTTGGTGCTCTTAGTATGTTTTGCTCAAGATACATGTGTGAACAAACGTTTTGCAACAGGATTCATGTTTGAAATTAAAAGCAAGTTAGGTAGCCAACATTATAAAGCTTTGTAAGGAAATGTAAGTAAATTGTTCTCATTAATTAAAGTACTTAGTTAAAAGTGAACTTTTTTATGTATGTATGTTCGTTTGGGCCAACTGGGACCACTTTAAGCCTATGTATATATACAGGGCGTTCGCCGGAAAACGCTACCCTCCCAGTCTGTTGCCGTCGGCAACTTGCCAGGACAGTGGTGCCAGCACCTCCCGCCACACGGCACCGTGAATCACCGCACTGTTTAACACCTCCGCTGCCCCAACAGTGCAGTGCAGTGACCCTTACATTGTTAAGAACGGTTTCTTTGTATTGTAGATAGTTTGTGACTTCAGTCTCTTATTAATCAGGTTGTGAATAAACGTTTCTTTGCGGTTTGGCTGGTTTGGGGCTTCATACTCTTATTAATCTGTACCGTGTTTGAGTGTGAGTAAAATTATGGTACGTTACAGTTTGCAACAAAGAATATTTCTCTACGATACATATGTGAGGAAGAAGTCGTTTAAAAAGTGTCGCAGTAAATTTCGTCGCGAATTTCCTGGCGCTTTACTGCCAGCTAAATCAACAATTCTGCGTCTGGTTAAAAAAGTAAGAGAAACGGGTTCATTTTTTAACAAAAAGAGACTGTCGGTCAACCGTATTCTCACAGAGGAGAAAATTGACGATATCGCTTTTCGACTAGAACAGTCAACCAAAAAATCATTAAGTCAGTTAGGGCAGCGTGTGTCTCGAAATATGTTCAGAAGATGTGAAATGTGCATTACACAAGAGGGTCAACACTTCCAGCATCTTTTATAAGGTAAGCTAATGAATTACGTCACATTTAAATGCTTAGCACACAAGTTTATGAAGTTTATGAAGCGTAATTATTATGAAATAGTCCGCGGCCGACGGTCGAACAATGCCGGAAGCTGACCGCTCTCTCGCCGGGAGCAGTTTCTTCCTTGTAGCGCTAACAGTGGGTTGCGTTTCCCGGCGAACGCCCTGTATATATATAGCTTGAATTTTGCTGTAGACGTGTACACACCGTGTTACAACTAGGGTAGTTAGCCCTAGAGGGGACCTACAGTTTAACATGGAATCCGAACCATGGAACGTCGTGGTGTAGCTCATGTGATCAAAACTCCTGCGCCTAACAGTGACCGTTTTGAAAGCAAGCGCCTTAACCACTGAACTATGTATAAACGACGGTTTATTGATTAGGGAGCGTGCATAAACCACGTAGCTCCATTTTGGCCTACTGTGAACACCCCCCCCCCCACGTAGCCCTACGTGGCTTTTGCCTTTACCCCCCCCCCCCCACGTAGCACGTAGCTTTTTTCGATTTTGATTCCAGAAGACATTTTGTATTGTTTTCTCTTGTCAGACTATTGTAAATTACATAAGGAGATAATTAACTGACGCAAATAAATATTCACATGCTGTAGTGAGTTCTGTTCCTCATTTTAACTGTGAAAAATGTTATGAAAGGAAAGCTACGTGGCCTGGCTCGGAACTCCCCCTCCCCCCACGTAGCCCAACGTAGCTTTCCAGCCAACCCCTCCCTCCCTGGACCGAGCCATGTAGTTTGTGCACGCTCCCTTGTTCAATAAATTATATTATATAACAATTTTATTTACTGACACTAGTGTACTTGTTCATGAAAGCAGATGGCGGCCCAGGCGTATCAGAGAAGCGCCCGAAATTAAAAAGAGACCAGATAATATGAACGCGGACGGCAGGCTACAACTTGACCAAATATGGTCATGCTTGCTTAGGAAACCGCGGGACGCAAGCCCCCATTGGACAGGCCACGCTGGCGGCGGTAGCTTGAGTGACGTCACTCCAAACGGTTAACGCGCTTTCCGAGAGCTATCAGGGCCAGCGTTAGAGGGGGGGGGGGGTAAGCGGGTCAAATGTACCCGGGCTCACCCGGGCTCACCCGGGCTCACCCGGCACATGGGGGCCCGATCACCGGCTGTAGGGGCCCCCAACTTGACAAAGGTCACCTATTTGGTCTGAGGGAGGGCCCTAACTGCTAAATTCGCCAAGGGCCCCCAACTTGATTACCCCGGGCCCCAAAATCCTAGCGCCGGCCCTGGAAGCTATATATAGGCGACAGCGATCCCAGCCTTAACAGTCCTCTGAAACAGGCCGCAAAATGATGGCCGAAACGTTAGGTTTTGATAAATTGACGCGGTTCAACCCGGATAACCAAGACAACATATATTAAAATATGTATGGAAATGTAATTATGGCTGTTCTAATTTTTTTTCAATGCCTTTAATGGTGAAACTGGCTCTTTGGCTTTGCCGACCACTGGACTATAACAATGTCTTCTCAGAGGAGACTCACTAAATACACAGGTTTCAACTCTGAGAGGCGATGAAGGAGACAGAGTGTCACACTGTGCAGAGCTAGGCTAACGTCAACACGGGTGGCGAAGCTATCTCGAACTCTGCCCTCCACTTCCTCCCTCAGATTGGGAATCTTTAGTTCACGCTGTATGAGTGATTGACTGCAGTAAGAGAGGTGTGTTGCTCGTGCCTGGTGGTAAAGATGAAACAAACAGAATATTGTCCAATGTTCTAGAAAACACGAACGGGACCACCTGATGTATAACTGACATTTGGAGGATGCCTCACAAGCCACCGTACATACTATCTCAAGCTCTCACGTACTGTGAACAGGTGTAAAACAGGTCTTCAATATACAATACGACTTGGGCGATTTCTCGTATATATGACCAACCCTTCTTCCCTGCTGAGCTATAACACATGGTTAAAGTCCTTGCTCCACCGGAGACCATCCTAGTTTCTCGTGTAGGTCTCCCATCATAGTAGTGCGGATTAGCGAAATTGGTCACGAAAGATTTAGAAACCGTAACGAGATGGATATATGTTATACCAAATCTTATCGATGCATTGAAGGTGTTTGCATTCTGTGATGTGGTTTGGTTGCCTAAGATCGGGCAATGGGAACGAAGTAAGGCTGACAGTAACAGTTTGGTCCACTCTGTTGTAGCTTTTAGAAGTAGCTGAGAGTGCAGCTAGTTTTTTTTTTTTGTCCGCTTCTGCCGGCGGTAGACCGGTCGTAAAGCGATCCTCCTTAAGGGCTAAGGGCTCCAATTAGGCCGGCGCTACCGGGGAGCAACGCTTGTCACTGCTCCTCCCCCTCCCCCCCTCGCAGTTTGGACGACGTTGACGGAAAGAGTCGGAGGCAATCTCTCGCCGCTAATTGCCTCCGAGAGACGCAACTTCTTAATTAGTTCCCTTAAAACAACAGCGGCCAAACAAAAACTCGTCCAGAATAAACTCTCAAGATTAGGGATTATAATTACCTGACTAGAAGCTGATTACTGTTAAAGCAGCAGGGAAAGGTGGATAACGTGAAAAATACAGTGAAGGGCCACAGGTTAAGGGGTAGCAAGGTGCAAATATTCAGATGTGCCGTCCAGTGCCCGACCTTCAATTTGAACCCTAGTGAGATGTGCGAAAGGTTTCTTTGACGTGATTATGGCTACATTATATTAACAGGCTTTAAACGCGAAAAGAAAGTTTGCGCTAGACATATAGTATCGTGTGATAAAGGCAGAGCGAAGTATTACCTTCGACTTACCCCGTTTTTCACGTGAATTCGTCCAGCCTCCTCACCGTCAACTTTATTTCTTCCAGTTGGCGTCTGCGAGTACGGGCTGGAAAACACTTAAAATCCCTCTGACTAAGAACTTAAGGTATTTGAAAATGACTCCAGAGATGAGATTGACAGGCATTTGTTCCCGATCTCTACGAAAGAACAAGTGGAATGATACAACTAACCGATACATCCTAACTATTCACAGAGGCCAATTTTTCTTTCTCACGATTTGCAAATGGCTGAATAAAATAATGGGAGGTTTGGTACAAGCCTTTCCCGTGAGCATACGAAGAGTGGATATGGTGGTAAATTTTTCTAATGCTGCCTAAATCATTGGATCAAAGAGTTGCAAGTTTACGGCGTGATCTTAATGAAAAAACTGCGAAGAGAGCCGGTACAGAACACGTATCTGTACTGTCTCTCCTTAGTGGGGCGACTGTTTCCTATTAACAGGCTTGCATCACGCGGTGTGAATGCAAAGATTTAATTGGCCAGTTGGAGACGTCCTTCTAGGAGGTTACAGAACATTTCGAACGTCATTTCTCATGGTAGAAACTGCTGGTTGTACCCGGTCCTCAACAAGGACAGCACCCTAGCAGCCAGCACCGGTGTCACAATATTGAGTATGCGTGTCCTGCCGGGGGTTACGTCTCCAAGTCTGCCTTGAGCCGCCTACAGTCAATGCAGAACCGTGCACTTCGACGCGCACTAAACGTGTGTAATCGATTCCCAACAGTCGACCTGCACGAAGCCGCATGTATTCCACCCCTGACGGACAGGATTGTTCAGTTAACAAAAACGTTCTACAGGGCCGCACGCACATCAACAAACCCGCTCATATCTAACCTAGGGCAATATGACAACTCACAGGACAAACATAAAAGATCTCTCTCAATGCTAACAAGTAATTGAATAAAACACAGAGCAAAAGAAATGACATAACAAAAGTAAAGGTATCCCTCATTCAAAGTAGAAGGAAATGTCTACGACAAAACCTTCTATCTCAAACTGCTTAAAATGAAACAAGCAGTAAATGCTCTGGTGTGTGTGCCGGCTCTGTGGCCTTGTATGAGGGATTCAGATATCTGCAAACGCGGTTTCATGTTCCGCGCCTGTCCAGGCCTGCAGCTCACATAGGCTTGTACCGCACTAGAATACTAACCACAAAATTATTGAAATATGTTTAGGGCATTCAGTTTCGGAAATGGTTCGTGACTTGTACATTCCTCGATCCTCAGTGTGAGTCCCTCCATGGTGAACACAGCGGCCGAACACGTCTACGGGTGCGTTGAGGTGCCTGTGTTATCAGGCATGCAACATTGAGTCACTGAACAGAGGACGTACGTCAGATGCTTCCATGCAAACGGTGCAGAGAATTTTTGGGTTGTTGCCATACGGCAACAGAATACTGACTTGAATGCACCTCCTACAAAACGCCATCGGTTGAAGAGCTCTCTTGGACTTTTGAACATATAGATTGGTACGTTGATGACAGAAAAAGGTTACATGGCCAGATAAGTCATTATTCCAGTTGATAAGAGCTAATAGTAAGATTTGAGTGGGGGCAGACCCATGAGGTCATGGATCCAAATAGTCAGGAAGGCACTGTGCAAGCTAGTGGTGGCTCCGTCTCGGTGTAGGCACAGACTAGGATCTGACCATAGCCTGGAAATGGTTGTGTTCAGCTACTTGGAGACCACTTACAGCCATTCATGGCATTCAAGTTCCCAAACAACGATGGATTTTTCCAGGATGTCATGCGCTATATCACTGGGCAAATATCGTTCACGATTGGTTTGATGAACATTATGGTCAGTTCCAGCAAAAGATTTGGCCTTCTAGACCACCTCAGGTCGTTTATTGCACGATGTCCTGCACCGACAACACTTTCGCAGTTATGAACGGCTACAGAGGAAGCTAATATTTGCTGAATATATCTTCACGAGACTTCCTATGACTTGTTGAGTCAATGTAACCTAGTGTTGCTTCACTTAGCTGAGCAGAAGGGGGTCCCACACGATACTAGGTGCTATACCACGACTTTTGACACTGCAGTGTACACTTCTGAAGAAGGTAATTTTGTGAGCTGTCCTTCCAGGTTCACGCAAATGTAAGCTATCCTGGCATTGGTGGATTACGACATGTTTAGACGAGATCGGCCCATATTATCCTCTTTCAACACATGCAAGCCGTTAGTTAGTATAAACAAAATGAGAGGTATTTTGACATAGTCTGGAATTGAAAAACCACTGTTATTGCAGGAATACAGAGGTTGGACAAAATAATATGAACACCATGCGATAGAGTGTTGGTTGTTGCATGTTGGCACCACTGCTGCCATGTGAATACTGCGACGCGCAAGTACGCCGTAGCTGATGTGGCAGATCTTGGAGGTTATGTGTCAGTTTATTGTACACTTTGTTCGGCTACGGTTATAACAAGCGGTCGATGAAATGTCTGATCTCTCAGACTTCGAAAGAGGGCAAATCGTTGGAGCTCAGTTAGCGGCAGTGTGTGTTACGAAAAGAGCTGAACTTTTTAACGTCTCACGTGCGACAGAATCACACAAAACATGGTAAAATATCTTTGGCGAAGAGGAATAGTGGATGAAATCCAAACTTAACCGACAGAGACCGACGAACATTAAAAAGGATTGTGGCCAGACAACACAAAATTACAGCGGAAAAAGTGACAGCAGAACTCAACACACACCTCAGTAATACTGTTTCGACAAAAACATTAAGGCGGGAGCTCCACAAAGCTAACATTCATGGAAGGGCCGCAATTGCAAAACCCCTTAAAACGGCAACCAACGATAAGCTACGAAACAAGTGGTGCCACGATCATAAAAACTAAACACTTGATGATTCAAAAAATGTGGTATAGTCCGATGAATCATTGTTCACATGCTTTCCTACTAACAGTCGGGTTGATGTATGGAGAATCCCAAAAGAAGTCTGCGATCTGGACTGCCTGCGTCCTACAGTCAAGCTTGGGGGAGGTTCCGTTATGATTTGGGCGGTTATACCGTGGTATTCAGCTGGTCCTCTCATCCACATCACTGGCCGGAAGACTGCGAATGAATATCTCGACATCCTAAAAGATGAAGTTCTTACTATAACTAGCATACTGCTACCAAACACTGTAATCTTCCAAAATGATAATGCGCCCATACACACAGCCAAAAATATTCTGTCCTGGTTCGAGGAGCATCAGAATATCATCAAACATCTACCCTCGACAGCACAATCGCCAGACATCAACATAATGAACCGTTGTGGGGAGATTTAGAGCAGAGAATAAGGAGCAAATTTCCACCTCCAACATCATTGAAGCAATGGGCGGATGCTTTGGCAGAAGAATGGTACTACATTCCGATGGAAACTATTCAGACACTCCACGAATCTATTCCGAGAAGAATTGCAGTTGTTCTACAAGCAAAAGGTGGTCCAACACCATATTAATAAATGAATAGTACGTAAATTTCAGGTATTCATATTATTTTGTCCAACCCCTGTATTACTGAATTTATTTAGTAACGTTCTTTGACACAACTTCTAAGACACTTATGTTACATTGACACAAGTTGCGCATACATTTCATCAGGGCCGGCGTTAGGGGTGGGTAAGCGGGTCAAATTTACCCGGGCCCGCTGGCTGATGGGGGGCCCTGATCAGTGGCTGCGGGGCCCTCCAGGTCTCGATGGCAAGAATCCGCCCTTTGTCGCCCGGCTATCTTGTAGAGCTAAAAAAAAGGTCGCCCAATTTACCACGGGCCCGAAATTCCTAGCGCCGGTCCTGCATTTCATAAGCTATTTTAGGTTGTGTACAGAGCGCGTGAACTGGCTCCATACAACCGTCTCCAAGCGGCAAGACACACGCTCTGCCCGCGCCCTGCATTCCTACAGTGTAGGCGTTCAACCAATAATCGCTGCCCAGTGTCAAAGATTGTTACACAGCTTAGATAAATAAAAACACTATGCCATCGCGTTTCTTAGACAAACTACAGACTATGGAAACCCAACAGTATTACAAAACAAGTTACAAACATTAATACAGTTACTCAGAATACGAGGGGGTACCCAAAAATAACCGTAATAGCATTGCCGTGGGCGAAGCGTGTGTAGTACGCGTTCCTGCCGCTAGGCGTTTATGGCGCAACTCATTGTCAGTTCAGTGCCGCCTGTGTTTTCGATCTGGCTTGTTCTGTTAATCTGTTTTGCTAGCGCTGTTTTGTTATTGTTTAGTTTTTGATAATGGCAAGTTTAAGGGATCACAGTGCAGCTGTGAAATTTTGTTTTCTACTCCAGGCAAATGCCGGGATGCTTCCTCCAAAAGGCCATGGCCGACTCCTTCCCATTCCTTGTCCCTAGTCCTTTCTCGCCTCTAATGACCTCGACGTCGGCGAGGTGTAACGCTATAAGCAAAAAACAAAAAGCTTCTATAATTTATTTAAAGAAAAATTACGCACGTTTACTAATGAGTAGAAAACCTGGTTTCTACCAATAACTGCAAAACTTTTAATGAAGCACCAGGCAGGATATATATATATATATATATATATATATATATATATATATATACAGGTGCTAAATATGGAGTGCTGCATCAATTACCCGCAGAGGGATTAATGTCCTGCATGCAGCTTGCCGAGTCTCGACAAAGAATGAGGAAGAGGAGGTAACCGAGCGTGGTGGGTGAGCTGTAACGCTGAGGCCAGCCATTCGGGAGGACACAGGCTCGAATCCCCTTCCGGCCATCGTGTTTGCCGTTTTGCATGGTTTCCCGGAATAACTCCAGGCGATTGCGGAGTTGGTTCCTTCAATACGCTACGACCTAAATCCTTCCTGCTGCACCTATTGTTACAGCGTTTTTGTTAGTCTACATGATTTTCTGGAATACGGGAGCAAATGAATTGGAAGTATTCTTTTTGTACGTTGAATTTAAGACGACGCACCTTTTACGTAAAGAATCAAAAACTGCTCATATTAAGACAGAAGATTATTTTTTCCATTCCGTATTACATTTCAGTGAAAAGTTTTCCAACATCGTTGAAAAAAATTGTTATATACTTGAATCTTCTAGTAAACGCATTCCGCATTGCCACTCTTGACTTCAATGTAAAGAGTTCACCGTGTATGTCTAACTTTTTCACCGATGGTTATAGTTTTATACTTGCCAGAAAATAATCTGTTTAACACTTCAAGAAAATTTATGAATATTTTTGTACGTGAAATATGAATTTGCCGTCTTCTCTCTCTCTCTCTCTACTGATGCTTTATACTATATTTACGGGTAAAGAATTTTTATGCCCATTATTCATTTATTTTATCTTTAATTCGCTGCAAGCTGCAAAATCTATTATCTTTCATCCGGTATCTTCTAACAATTTCATTCACAAATTTATTTCCCCTTGTCAGGTACAATCCACTGGGCCTACGGAGCAAGCTTCTTGTTATTATTATGTAAACGATTAATTGCAAAGGAGCACATGTCTTGGTCGCAACAATACACAAATCACTTCAGTTATTTTTTATTACCGTCTGTAGCTCAATGTACAGCTGGAGTATTATGATCCCAAAGTTTAAGAGATCGTAAAAGATTTACTTTTTTGTTAACCATTATTACTGATCCAACTATTATTATTATTACTCCGCGATTCACTAAAAGTGTGTGACGGAGGTGGCATTACACATATCCGAAAGGGTAATGGTTTGGAAGGGATATACGGGATATGGTAGGAGGCGCCCATGGGCTAATGTGAGAAATCATCCCAGCATTAGCATGCAGTGATCTGGGAAAACCATGGAAAAAACAGATCAGGATGGCCGGAGAGCCGGATCGAAAACTACTCCTGTAGGATTTTAGGTTTACTCGTCCGGTATATCCTTTCTATTCCATTCCCTAATCGCTCGTGGAAAAAATGAGTACAGAAATGAATCGGTTCTGGCCCTTATTTCTCTTTTCTTATTTTCGCGGTCATTCCGAGATATGAATGTTGCTGGTAGCAATATTTGTTTACTGTCATTCCGAAATAAGTCAGTATTGAATTTTTCAATTAGCTTCTGTCGAGAAAAACGCCTTCGGTGTTCCAGGTCTTCCAAACCTAACTCCTTCAACATCGTACTTATGCTTTCCCTCCAACTATATATACCTGTCACGAATCGGGCGGCTCTTCCTTGGACCTTATATAATGCCTCCATTAATCCCTTTTGATGGGGACCCCATACAGAACAACAATATTCTAAGTGAGGACGCACTAGTGACTTGTATGCAATCGATTTAACTTCCGGAGTGCATTGGTTTAAATTACGACCTAGAAATTAGAGCATACTATTTACTTTCCGAATTACATTCTCGATACGCTCATTCCACGATAAATTATTACGATTTGTTAACCCGAGGTATTTAGTGGAATCTACCGTTCTAAGGACAGTACCATTAATTGTATATTCAGAGCGCAAATGGTGTAATCTTTTTTCTTACACGCATGACTTGGCACTTTTTAGCGTTTAACTCCAACTGCCAGTCTTTACACCACGCAATTATTTTCATAGTATCGTCTTGTAACAAAGCGCAGTCGTCCTGGGTTTTGATTTCACGATAAATAATAGCATCATCGGCAATAATCTTTTCATTCCCCTTATTATGTCACACAAACCATTAATGTATAATAATATTTTATCTTCCATCTCTATTGATCCTTTCACTTTCTTCCTTGTTTTTTTTGGGATTACATAAAAATTCATATAAGAACGAAGTCTTTCTCGGCGTTGAGAATGGATGTAGTCTTCTCGGGAGACTAGCCGAGTAAGTAAGATGTTTCCACACGATATTTCGGCTATCTCAGGCTTCTGGTGAAGATGGCGACGGAGTCTGAGATCGCCGAAATATCGTGTGGAAAAATCTTACTTACTCGGCTAGTCTCCCGAGAAGACTACATCCATAAAAATCCATACCCGAAGCACTGGGAACTTTTTCCGAGAGTGTTTCCTCGTGTTCCAGTCCTCTGGCATTTCAAAGCGCCACTTTAATAATTTAATGTATGCCCGTTTCTTCGCAGCGGTCTTCATCTTAGGAGCAGTGTTACTGTTTCTTGTTTCGAGATTATGACCAAGTGAAATAATATAGACGTGGTACTATCCTAAAGGACCAGCGTAATTTCCATAGGAAATGCTGACCTTCCGAAGAGAGAACCTCGTCGTTTAATAACATGGTATTCATATTTCACCCTCTGTCGCCTGATTCAATATCACAGCAGAACTTAGCTGGAGGTATGCACGGCTTTGCTTTCGTGGACGTGGGACTGGTTTACTGCTAAAATTTGAAGTTATCGCTGAGGCATTCCTCGCGTGCTTATTGTTCCGACCAGCCAGGCTTAGAACGAGGTCCCTTAGATCGTACAAGAATTTTTCCCCCTTCAGTTTCATAAATAGCCCCTTACCGACCAAGACTATGGTCTTTCACGTGCTGAATTCTATAATATTTCGGCAGCAATTAATCTAAGGCATAATGAGGTACTGGTACGCAGCACTATCGTTAGATCCTATTATTGTTATTTCCAGTTCTCTAGTTCACCTAAGGATTGACAGGTGGCGCAGTAAAAACTGTAGCCTGAAGTTATTAGCTGAAGCACACATGGTTGTAATCAATACAAGATCAAAATTCTGTTCAAAATTGAGAAGCATGTTCTGTATAATTGATCAGTTTCCATAGTATCAATTATTTTTCTCCTTTATTTTCCCCTCCTCGACCGTTAAGATGGTGGGTACCTTATCCTGTGACATTTAACTAGTGTGATTGTCGCCTTCCTCGGTTATGGAAGTGAATTTACGTGTTTATTGTTTTGCGTGGATTACTGTGATGTGTGTATGTTCAGTGTAGTGTGCTGTGAATGAATAAAAGATGGCGGAAGGGAGAGGGTGAAATCCGCGGCAGCCTCATTCAGGCCAAACCTTCCGAAGGACACATGGAGGGTTCCAGGCTTAATGTCCGCAAGCGAAGGACGAATCATTATCAACATTGTCGTAGGCCCTGCGGAGAAGTTTGGGATTTAACCCAGGACTTTGGTGCACAATCTGGTGATCAGGAATTGTTCATTACCCTTACCATGGTGATGAAACTTTCTTCCTCCAATAGGACTTGAACGAATTAATCAGATGCAATTGACTGAGCCTATAGGGCCAGCTTCTGTTATTATTGTGTAACTGAAAAAATATATTCTGGCCACAATATCCTCTCGAAATCTACTTTCGCTTTACATATTTACGAGATAACCGGTTTGATTATTTAAATCAGAAACGTGTTGGAGTTTAAATATTAAGATACTAATAATTTACTAGATAATTAGATCAGTATCAGCTTCAAGAAAATTGTTGATCATTTTACGTCGATTATTGTAATATTCTCTCACAAATGTTTCGTAATCGTCCAATACTCAGATCAATCCAGTCTTCAAAGAGCTTCATCTGGACGGTATTGTTACAGCAGAACGTTTCGACGTTTTGCTCTGGTCATCCTCATCAGGTATGTATCTATTGTTCAAAAGGACGAGAAGTAAACTGTAAGTCACCGCAGGTATTTTTGAACAACAGATACACACCTGATGAAGAAAACCAGAGCACGTAGTCGAAACGCTGTGTTTTTACAATACCATTAAGGTGAAGACTGGATCGCACCGAAGCGCAGCGAAAATCTTAGTTCAGATATCACACTTTTCAGTTGTTCACTCCTAATAACCATTATCATGTGGTTAAGACCATAACCACAACACGGTTTACAGAATCATCCCCTCCGGTTTGAGGTTGAAGATTCGCCGTTCGTTTCACGTTCACCTTATTTACTGAACACATAAATCGTGAAGACCGATTTTAATAAAACAGCTGCTATTACCACGCACTCCTCCGTAACCGCAGTCCCTCTCCTGCGATAGCAGAGGGCTTTTTGTTTGGGATCAGCGATCGAGTTCACACGGCATTCCGTTTTGTCCCGAGCTGTCCTCAGTTCGCTGCCTCGTCCTCAAATCACCGTTGTTTATTTTTTTGCCGGTCATTTTTATTCGTTTGCGTAATGGCAGGTCTCGCCGTAATGACACACGGCCGGAACGCCGGGCGAAGCAATTTAGTAAAGGGATCTGTGGGACGACCGGTAATGATAATAGCGATAAAAGCTCGGTCGGTAAAAAGAGTGGAGGCCGCGAGACGGACACGCCCACTGCCATCGCCCACCTGCTACGACCAGCACCAGCATCGAAACAGTCCCGCCCCAACCACGACAAACGCCGTCCTAGATATCTACATCCGTGACGAAGGGAAGTTACCCTCCAGGGAAGCTATTGGAAGAACACACCAAACAATTTACTCTGTCCTCGAGCAACGACCCCTAAACATGAATTTTTTTCACGCTCATCTAGGTCACTGTAGGTGTCAGTCATTTCAGGGACAGAGAATGGGAATTCGACAACGGCATTTTGAATGCGCCGTCCCCACATTCGTATGAAGTGATAGCGGAAACCCGCTTAAAAATGGCAATCAGGACGGCCTATATGTGGATGTCTGGGCTCATGCCGGGTCCCATTGTACCTCCTCCATCCAGTATAGGGCGTCTTAGCACACTGAGCCACATTGGCGGGTACCCTTTCAGAGAATCTCCTGTAGAATCATTCGAAGAAGGGAATTTGAATCCAAACGCCAAATAATTTACTCTTTCCTCGAGCAACGGCTCCTAAAATTTTTTTCAGGCTCGTCTCGATCTCTATAGGCGCGAGTGGTTTGGGTATGGAGGATGGGAATTCAGCCACTGCATTTCGAACGAACCATCTTGGCTTTCGGCTGGGCTAATTTCGGAAAACTATGGAATACCGAAATCTGGATTTGAACACACATCCTCCAGATATGTCAGGCAGGAGCGTTAACACTCGCCTGCCATTCTCGGTCTAAACATTTACAGCCATGCTACGTAATGTCCAGTATTATGGGCGACAGAGGGTGTTTTGTACCAAAATTAATCTCTTTTGTGCATTGCAGTTGCTACTGGCTCTACGAAAGAAAAAATAGATAGGCCTATAAACATCTTCTTCTTCTTATCCAGTGTTACGCCTGACGACCTGTTACGGTATCAGTCCGTATTCTTAGTGGTCTTTATACATCTCTCCTGCCTCTGGCATGGTATTTGAGTACAGTAAAACTCCAATTATCCGAATCAATTGGGAACGGACCCCATTCGGATAATTGGATTTTTCCGAAAAATGGTATATTTTAATTAATAACGGTATATATGTTGAAAATGGGAGAAAAAACTATTTTAAAGGAAAAAGAGCTATCAATTAATTAAATGAACAACAATTTTGCATGTTACCGTTCTGTAAATAAAAGTCATTGCTTACTGAACATATCGGTCAAAGTAAGCTGTTTGACTGTATTCATCCGTTTTCGGACAGCCAAGTCGTGCATCCACTTGACAGTGAGAAGTTGCATGTGGTCACACTCGGGCCGACGCTCCATCCACTTCAACGCAGTTTCAAGGCCGGCAAATGCTTCAATAGCTGATGGTCCCGTGTCTGCTTCAACTACTACATTAAGGTCATCTTCTTCCTCGGCACTTTCTTCTCTCACACGTTCAATTAGTTCATCATCATTTAGAATTTCATACCCACAGAGTCTGAAAAATCACACACCACCCACTATCCTATATTTTCAGCACTAAGTTCTTAACGTCCAGGAATTTCCAAAGAATGTTTCTTAGTTAAAAAAAGTGATCGGATATTCAGCGATTCGGATAGTCAAAGTTCGGATAATTGGAGTTCTACTGTATTTTTGTTGGATCCGATCCGTCTTCATCTGAAGCACATGGTCTGTCCAAGATGTTCTGCACAGTTTGTTGAACTGGTTTAACTTTGAGTTCCTTAAAAGTGACAATTTTTTTTTGCCGTTCTATAGTGTGTAACCAGCTGTTTGCCTCTTGAAACGCATCTCCACCTTCATTTGTTTCCGTTCATCGCCTTTGCGGAGTGTCCAGGCTTCGCTGCCGTACAGCAGGGTGGGTTTAGCAATGATTCTACATAGCTTGATTCTTGTATGCCTTTGAACGAAAGATTGTCTGAAGGTACTATTTATTATCCCTGTAACTTTCGTGAAGTTAATATTAAGCATATGGTATGTTCGGCACTTTATTTCCCAAACTTTATCTCTCCTGACATTGCGACCCAAATGTGTTTCTGGGTGAAGAAATCTTCTGCAGTCGTAGATGAAAGTGTGTGTTTCCATGTTTGCCAATAAATTCAGTCGGTATCTATGTCGTTGAATTACCAGACAATCCCAACCTAACCAAGTCGGTGACACATTCATAAGGTCTATAGGAAGCAGTCACAAACCGAACGGCTCTTTTCTGCATTTAGCGATGCGTATACCAAATTGCAAAACAGTACTCCAGATTATGTCTATGAGAATTAATTAATCCACATTCGATCAATGAATCGCAAACTTGAATTCGCTTCGCTTTACATATGTCTGATATTAGTTCGTGCTGGTTTGAACTGTTAGGCCCAAATAATTGACGGACTGTATCTTTAAGAGTTGTACAACCCACTTTACACTCTTGATCATCCTCTCCACCGCTGCTTTATTCTGCCTTCCTGTGACTCGATTACTGGCAATGAAAGCTTTCAGCTTACAATATCTGTGTCTATAGGCTTTTATACTGCCTATTAACAAACCCCGTACGTTAGGAAGTTCGCTGTTTGTCCCACAAAAGAAAATAAACGTGAATGCTAGACATCATAATGACGGAAACCTGTCCTGTCAGAAGAAGGGCAGGTGACTTTTATCCTGTTAGATGTTCTCGCTGCATATATTTTGAAAACTTCAATAAATGTATTACCCAAAATTGCACAGACAATAAACTGAAAATTGTGACTACGTCGGGGCAGAATGGCGCCAAATACTGCAGGATGCATGCAGCAGCGCGCGCTCCATCTGGCAGCCAAGATAAGAACCCAATAGAACAGAAGAAACTTAGTTAAGAGTTACACTAGTCATATAATTTAATCAAAATATCATATTTTTCATGTAATCAATTATGTAGTCTTAAAAAAAACAATAAAATTGTAATATATATATGAATTTTTTTAAAAAGGTGTAAGCTGTATGTTTTCTCTACAGTAGAAATGGTGGCAATTAGAATCTTTATCAACTGTTTAAAATGGCACGCAAAATCTAATATGCTTTGAAACCCTTTCACAATCTTTCATCCATTATTCCCTAAATACATGCATTTCGTAATTTATTTGGCCACTTAATTTTCAACATTCTCCTATAACGAGCACATTTCAATTGCATCAATTTTAATTCTTTCTGGCATTCCAAAACTTCCCTAAACTAACCTACTGTATACATATATTATTTTTAAATATCTTTCATAGTCTTTGGCCAACGTTCGTACCCAAAATATTTCTCTTCTTGAAGAAATTTCTTTTCCTGAGAGATTTTTTGCTTTCGAGTCATAATTGTAATTAACAGAATTCCTTCTTTTACTGTTATTATTACTGCTAAATTTGACTACCTCTTTCTTGTTTGGTTTATATTCTGCCCTAACTTTACTTGCAGAGATTTGTTTTTACCAAACAGTAATTTCCCAATCTCATAATGTTTTTCCGGCCAACATGACAATCTATATCTTTTTTTTTTTCTGAAGTCACTAAAAAATCTCTGTTTTCTCGATCATTTCTGGCAATATTAACCTTAATGCTAGGATTGCTTTTCTTGTTTTCCGGTTTGTGCTGAACTCAAACTGATGTTTACATATTGTCTTTCCCACTTTTCTTCGTAATCTGCTCTATAATATGCCAGTCAGTAGCTTAAATCATGAAGAGGTAGATTTATTATGTGAATATTTTTTACATTCATTATCTTGTGTTACAGGAAGTAGAAAGATCGTACTTATATTTAAATTCATTATGATATCCCCTGTTTTGTAACATTTCGATAATCTTTAGTTTACTCCCTCTCCTAGAGAATGAAGCAGCTCCGCAGGAATCTCGCCAATTTCTACCACCGGATTGATTTCACATCTCTCAACGCTTTGTCAAATTTAGTACTTAAGGAATGGCCTCCTACACCATCAGACTCTTCCTCTCTTTCCAGCAAACTGTTGTTCACGCCAGATTCTCTTACGAGTTTCCCATCAGCTCCTTTAATGCTTAAACATGTTTTCTCGATATATACAAAAATTGTTTTTGATCCTTCTATAAATCTCATCTGTTATTTGCACACTAATTTCCTTGCAAGTATGCAAACTCTCAAATTACCAGGCTTATTTTGTAATTCATTTTATACTGAATGTTTTACGGCCCGTCTACTTCGATATCTATTAGAGCCGGAGAGTATTTCAACCCTAGAATGTTAAAAGATCTCTGTTTTCTGTGTTGAAATATCTTTATATATAAAGATGAATGTATGTTTGTTTGTTTGTTAGCTCTCCATACAACTCCACAGTTTTGATCCGATCTCGACGAAACTTTTCACACTTATCCTTTGAAACAAGGAGAAAAATACTGTCTACATTTGGTTAAAAAATCATCTGTATAAATAACACATGTTGTCTCATAACTTCGAAATACGGCGATAGACAGACACGTTGGATATGGACGTCTCCGTACCATATTTTCGTGTAGTGGACTGGCAGCTCAGTGGTGCCGACCCTGGTGGTGTAGGGGCTAGCACGCTGGCCTCGCACTGTCAGGGTCACCGGTTCGAGTCCGGCTTAGGGCATGGGTGGTTTTAATTAAGTGTTGTGTTTGTCCTATGTTGTCTTAGTCTTGTGTTGTCCTCACTTCAATTACAAGAGCAATTCCTGATGCAATACATAGTGCAAAGAAAAATATTGGAGACGAAAGAAAATATTTATAAAAAAAAAGTGGTTAGAGCGCTTGCTTACGAACGTTGTGGTCTCCGGTTCAAATCCCCGTAGAGTCTAAGATTTAAAAAAAATTGTTTTTCATCGTAAGAGTCAGGCCTGGGCCGTAGGTTATTCGGATTGAATGTTAAACTGTAGATATTAGAAAGTTAGGGGTGCAATGCGAGGCAAATCGTAGGTAGTCTTGCAATGTTGTAGGTGTACAATTTTTTACGTTATAATGATCCCTCAGGTGTTGTTCGCAGTCAGTGTGTGAGTTTGAACCACAGAAATATTATTATAAATACGGAAGTAAGTCTCTGTCTTTTTTTTTTTGCGTTTTGACGACTAAATGGCTATATCGTTGTGATGGAATTTTATAAGGAAATCTGTATGAAGGGCGCAGGAAATTTTTCCAGTATGATGAACAGTTGTAGTCACGAAATTTTGGAGACCTTATCGAATGGTGACAGAAATATGTTGGAAATTGATTCTCTTCAAGAGAAAGGGTCCGACGGTACAATCTACATCTACATCTACATTCACACTCTGCAAATCACAAACATTGTGGGTGGCAGAGGGTGCTAAGCACCAATCCTTAACCCGCCCATTCCAATCCCGAATAGTGCGAGGAAAGAAGGAATACATATAAGTATCAGTACGGCATCTTATTTCTCTAATCTTATCCCTTCGGTCATTGCGACCTAAATAGGTCGGCGGAAGAAGTATTTCATTGCACTCGAAATTTAAATTTTTCGCATATTCTCCAATAAATTCGAACGCAAGCTACGTCGTCTGTCTTCCAAACTATGCCAACCCAATCTATGTATCAATTCTGTGACGCTTTCATAAGGGCTGTAACAACAAGTCACGAATCTAGCGGCTCTCCTCTGTACCCTCTCAACTGAGTCAATCAGAACCTTGCGAAACGGATCCCAAACCCCACAACAGTAATCCAGATGCGGACGCACTAGTGTTTTATACGCTATCTCCTTTGTTTGAGAATTACAATTCCTCAAAATACGACCTATGAATCGTAATTTAGAATTAGCCTTGCCTACGACGGAAGTTATGTGCATGTCCCATTTCATGTTGCTTTGTACTATCACCCCCAGATACTTCACGGAATCAATGATATAGTGATAGCTTTCCTGTCATATTATTCCGACTCGATATTGTTTGGGACTAATCCTTCGTTACCAACAACTTTCTATATTTAATTCTGGCAAAAAAATTCTTAATCCACGCGTACGAAGTCGCGAGTACGAGGCTAGTATTGCATATTGCAACACACCTTTAGCAGCAGTGCTATAATTTGTATATTGCTTGCAAATGTCAGGACTCGATATTGCATTTCGAAACATATCTGCCTGTGTCACGAGCCTTTGCCATCTGTTCAACGATCATATCATCTCCCCTTGCATCTGAGTGACACGGACACTGTAGGATAACCATTACTCCAAACCGGCGCCAATTACGGAACTTGTGTTTACTCCTATCTCTAAAAACGGCTTGAATGACCTGTTCGACTCGTTGGAGACCCTCAATCTCTTACGCTTCCTGAATACGGCCGGAGCAAATTACAGCGTGGAGACGTCCCAATAGCAGGCTATTTCGTCTGTTCGTGATGGTCGAAGAACCCGAGCGCTCCGCAACGCACAGATTGCCGACTCGAGCGCTGCTTGTGATTGTCTTCAATTATTTTGTGCGCGTCGGGATGGGAGTAATGTAGTGTAAATACCTCGCGCATATATGGGAACCAGGAATACCTTCGTATCTACATTAGTTTAGTATTTGCGTCAGGATCCGATATTTACGTTCAGCTGCGTTGCAGACAGCAGTTTTGAAATGTGCTGTTAAAAGAAAATTGCAATCACTTTTCTGGTAATATCCGTGCTAAGAACCGTGAACAACGCAGTAATTTTCATAGAGCATTCATTCTAGTCTTTTTGTGTGGTGTAAGTGGATGTCAGGTTGGATCGATTGCATTGCAGAAGGGAATCATGTGCACAAATAATATCCATTAAAATATCCTGCCGGCCTCGGTAGGGTAGGCGATCGAGTGATAGCTCTACGTGCTGAAGGTTGACGGTTCGAGTCCGGCCGGGGGCATGGGTGTTTGGAGTAAGTGTTGTGTGTATACATGTCGTGTCCGTCCCATGGTGTTTAGAGTTACTTAAAAAATAATATACGATGCAGAAACTGAAAACAATAGAGAAACTGAATACACTGGATGAATTGAAATTACACATGAGCTGATTGTGTGGCTTAAAAGAAGGCAGATACCCCTTTTTTTGTAAAAAAAAAAAATAATGGGTCTATATATATAAAAAAATAAAAAAATAAAAAAACTGTTTCATTTAATCTTTCTATATCTATAAAACGAAAACCGTTTAAATTTGAAAAATAAAAACTCAGAAACTACTGAGCAGATTTCGATGGTGTTTTCACCGTTTTAAAGCTTAGAATCTCAATTCAGTTGTTTGGTATATCTTATAATTCTACATTACATAACGCTGGAGCATTAAATGAAATTCTCAACGTGTGATAAAAATACCAAAGATGAAACCACTGAGGTGGCATACCCCGCAACTACTGTCTCTGACCATAGCCTACAATGAAAGCATCAAAAGCAGTTAATAGTAATACCTATGTTGCATGCTCCACGCTAAACAAAACTTGAAATATTCTTTCCTTTAATTGGGAAGATTTAGTTTTTTAAATGCCATAGATAGTATTGAATGCGAGAACCGAGCGTGGTGATGTAACGGCTAGCATTCTGACCTCTCATTCGGGAGGACGGCGGTTCGAATCCCCGTCCGGGCATCCAGATCTGGGGTTTCCATGGTTTCCTAAATCACTCCAGGCAAATGCCAGGGTGCTTCCTTCAAAAGGCCATGGCCGTATTACTTCCCATTCCTTGCCCCCCATTCTTTCCCGTCTCTAAAGACCTCGATGTTAGAGAGACGTTAAGCAGATAAAAATAAAATTGAATGCGTGAAATTGATAACAGACAAAAAAATAACAGAAATTTTCTTTAACCACGAACACTGGCAGTAAAACTACAATGTCTCTGGCCGTCAGCATTATTTACGATAATATTATTCTGGATTCACTTTTGATATTTGTGTAACACGCTGAATCTGCGGAGTTAAAATATCTGGCTTTTCGAGCAAAAAGTATATTCATTCACTTCGCAATTTAATCCAAATTTTTTTTTTTTTTTCTTTCCTAACATAATCTAGCGCAGTTTGGTAATGTAGTAATGCAGTTTCTTAACCATGTTGTCGCAATTTATAATTCATGTTGATACTGTGAAAACTCAGTCAAAATCGACACAGAAATATTCAGGTAATGCTTGAGTATTCGTAAAATAAATCTGTCCTAACGTCTTAAAACATACCTTAAATTTTAACTTCGACTCCAAGCTTTCAAATTGTGAAAATTCATTCAAAATCTTGGGGATTTAACGATATCCGAGCCACTCAAATTTGATAAATTTTATGGTCCATCGTATATATCTGAGACAAATCGAAAGTAAAGAATAAAATTTTTAGTATTTCACCTAATTCTCGATATATCGTATGTCATAACTGAAGTGGTTAGGTTAAAAAGCGGCCATTAAAAATTTCGCAAACTCCGTATTTGATCATGAATACTTCTGTAACTCGACGAGAAAAATAGAAATTAAAGAATACCATTTTTTTTTGATACCTCTCTTAGTTCTCGAGACATAGTATCACAAAATTTAGGTGGTTAGCTTGCTTGACATGCTGCCTGGAACAGAAAAATATTTGCATTAGGAATTACACGGTGATTATGCACAATAGGTATTTTATTTTCTTCTTAGTAGTGGCTGTTAGGTTGAAATACGGCCTGGATTAGAACAAAAGTGTCACGAAAAGAACAAGGAATAGTGTACGTGTATATAAACTTCGACCCACCCTTTTTTTTGGCAGGGGGCGGGTGAATCTAGTTTTGCTTTAATTTCGAAAATGATTGGCGCGAATTTTATAAAACTTTTTACACATTTTTCTCATTGCATGAATAAAAATAGCCAACAATACCGGGCAACGCCGGGAACTCTGCTAGTAATCTTATATATATATATAAAAATAGACATGTTTTTTCCTATATTTCATTTTCAGACACCACTACCTAGCACAGATCACAGATCTTTGTGTGTGAAAGTACAATGGAGTTTCCTGCCACGCAAAAGGTTGGCCGAATGTCGCATGTTTTTTCCTATATTTCATTTTCAGACACCACTACCTAGCACAGATCACAGATCTTTGTGTGTGAAGGTTGGCCGAATGTCGATAGCTGTGGGGATGTGGGAGATATGATGGTTGAAAGTGGTTGATGCAGGGCATTTTCGTATTTCAACCAAAGACATGTATGTGTCTCCGTATATGTCACTCTGCTGTCACAATTGCATAGCATAGACCAATGATGTTTGTGTGTGGTAGTGGTATCGTGTCTCCTATCGTGTACTATGGTGGTTAAATGTCGATAGCTATGGGGGTGTGGGAGAATATGGTTTTTGAAAGTGGTCGACCTGCGGAACTTTCATATTTCCACCAAAAACGTATGTGTCATGGTGTATCACTTTTCAACCAAAACTATCTAGCGCAAATCACTGGTGTTTGTGTGTGGTAGTAGCACAGAGTCACCCATCGATAAAAACGTTGCCCGAATTTCGGTAATTGTGGTAGTGTGGGAGATATGGTGGTTGAAGAAATTGGCCGATCAAGGATATTTGGATATTTTCGTATTTCGACCAAAGACATGTGTCTCCGTATTTGTCACTCTGTGATTATTTCATTTAGTATTGTGTATAAGTGTTTAAAAATGCCAGCTTGTGTTGCGTACGGTTGCACAAATAGGCCAGACAGGAAAGAACCTGGAATATCATTTCATAAGTAAGTTGAATTGTAATTATCGTTGTTTAAGTGAGCGGTAGACACCGCAAACTTTGCAGCACGTCTATAAATATTTAGTCATAGCTCTCAATGGGATGACTTTGTTCTCAAATTCTTCTTGGTGTAGTGTAGAAAATCAGCAAACTTGCTATTTTGCTCATAATAGACTAGCATTATTTTTAACGAGTGTTTAAAATGAGATTTAAAGGGGCGTGTTTTACTTCGCGATTCAGTGAATTTACTATTACGATTTCTTTCGTCACGTTGCTGATTATACTGACAATGGATGATGAAATTAACTGTTATGTGAGAAGCTGTGAGTTTTATTAATTTTTTAAATAGCTATTTCAGGCCATTGACTTAGGTTATTTTTAAAGCTTCATATAAGACTTGTTTCTGTTTGTAAATACGTCTATACCTATGATAACCGATTTTGAAATCTTTCTCATCTATTTATGTCGAAACAGGTTCATGCAGAAATAAAAATGGGCTTCATAAATAAAGAAGTTATTGGCCTTTGAACAAAATCAATTTGGGGAAAATGTTTCTAATTTAGTCTCCTTTTTTTTGTACAACATTCTCCCCCCCCCCCCGTATCTAAATCTAACTGAGAGATAATTTTTTTACAATTGTCCTAATAAGTAGGGCTGTGAAATTAGACAACACATCTTGATCAAGAGAATGTTCATTAAGGTGACTGAATAAACATTTTTATTTCTGGTACCAGCCTACAAAATGTCTGGGTTGCTCATCCCTAGAGTGGGTCCTCTTACTTTTTTTCTGGTCTAGGACACATTTCAGACTAACCACAAGTGGTAGTAATAAAACTGAAATATCCATTCTGCATGTCAACCATGTAATCATTGTGGCTTTGACAGAATTAATTTTTGGTCCAGCCTGCATCCAAACCTAAACCCCTCAATTTGGATGTTGTATATCCCCCAAACTAAGCAAGATATCGAAAACATTTATTCCTTATTATCGAGTTTTTTCGTCGTGTTACATGAGAATCCATCATTAAATTTGACTTTTGCGAAATTTTTCTTCTGCATTTCAACTCAAGACACCTCACTTTTGAGACAGTATATCTCGAGAACTAGGTGAAATATCGAAACATTTTACTCTTTATTTTTATTTGTCTCGTCTTTTTAAATAAAAATTCATCATAAAATTTGACTTTGAATAATTTTTTCTTCTGAATTTCAACAAAAACCATTTCACATTTGAGACAGAATATCTCGAAAACTAAGCAGGATATCAAAAAATTTTATTCTTCATTTTTTATTTTTCTCATCGAGTTACATAATAATCCATCACCAGATTGCGGCGTCACGTTTATCCTAGAGTCCCCTTGAGGTGTTTGTACATATTCCCCGTGTTTGTTGGGAAGCGGTCAAGCCCCCACCACTCCGGCCATGCCCCCCCCCCCCCCCCCACTCCTCCGCCGGCCTGCTTCACTCCCATGCGTGGTAAAGGTCTCTTGCGTCGTCTCCATATTATTCCTTCCTCCATGCGTACAACACTTCTTCCACAGATAATACAGTTCCCGACCGTCGCAAACTGAGTTGGTGAAAAACTTTGCCGATAAACTAACTGATTATTCTGTCTTGGATGATCGCTTTATATAAACTCTACCGAAATTTCTCGAATACTTCAAAATCTTCCGCCAGATATTTCTCGAACATTGACAATACTTAAACAATTGAAACATATTATAAACAATCAGAATTAATACCAAATCATTTACAATTAATACAAAATGGTCAGAAATGGAAATTAAAGATACACAAAATTATTCTCAGAAATCATTTTAGACTATAGCAAATTGTCCTTTAGACATCGTAACTTGCATTAATACTTGGAATTATGAACATTTAAGCAATTCTCTTGCACAATTCGGTTCTTAAACATATTAAATGGCCTTTAAATAATTTATTTTCATAAAACAAAGTCTATATACACTGCTTTATAGTTAATTGTGAAACAAACATACAGGATCCTATTCACCCAAAATCTAGCTTACTACAATTGCCTCATAAAATACCATTACATTTAATTTTAGGTTTGAGGGCTGTTACAATCGGGTTGAATAGCGTGTTCTGATAAATAATTTATTCACTTAGGCTTAGCTAAATAATAACGATCATAAAGCTAATTTCGTAACGTTGTATTACGATTACAGTTTACATTGCAATTCAGTCGGAACTACTTACATGAGTCACTAATAAATCCAGTAGTATTGCGTCAGTGAAAGCGAAGTAAAATAAATCTTAACAACTGATGTTGTTCCGCGTAATATAAGTTTTAATACTGATCCAGGACGAATAGATCACCATAAATGTGGAACTAATTTCACTCGTATGAAGCAATTTTTTCACTAATATTCTTTCTGTTTTAGAAAAATTACCTAGGGCCTATACCCACTGCTGTGACGTAAAATGCTAGTTGTCATCCTGCTAGATTTCGATTTAATCAAATTTTCTATTACAATTACTGCTCGAAAATTAAGCATTTTATCTTACATATCCACAGGTAAAGAATTTACCGAAAACATCTACACCTAACGAATGTAAATAAATATTTTTTTTCTTATGGCTTTACGCCTCGTCGACGTCGAGGTCATTAGAAGCGAGGAAGGACAAGGGACGGGAAGAAATCCGGCCATGGCATTTTTAAGGAAGCATCCCGGTATTCGCTTGGATTGATTTGGGGAAACCATGGAAAACCCAAATCTGGATGCGCGGATGGGGATTCGACCCCACGTCCTCCCGGATTCGAAATAAACAAAAAGCAAATAATAATTGATGTGTTAATTTAAACACAATGCATAATTTTGTTTCAGAGTTTTAGCAATTCATTTCTTCGTGGATGTTTAGTTAAATAACGCACACCTCTGACCATCGAAACCCGGGTTCTTGAAATCAGCGTAACGGACGCAATGAAAATATGACCACGCTTAGCCTTTTATTAGTATTGTGAATGACTGATTAGTTTGCGACACTAACAGAATGGCAATATGACCACTTACAATAATTTTCACAAATTTATTTCATTGTTATTACCAAGTTAACCATGTAATATTGAAATGTAAAATCCTGTTACCATTCATGCAAAATCTAAATGTGTTAAATGCGAGACGCGTGCTTTGTGAGCGTATTTTTTTAAATAAAAAATTATTCTTAACTTCCAATCCTGAATTCGGTTTAAAGTAAGGGAGGGGAGTGAATGTAGTTAGTTGCCTTCAAACTGGCTACTACTTCTGCTAACGGATGTTATTCTGTTCGTGTAATGCGTAGTTTTGAAGCTGAAATTGGTGACTACCCGTTATTCGCTCAAGTGGTCGTGGAAAGTTGCGTAAATACTTATGTCAGAAAGGACAGTACACCAGTTTGAACGTGTTATCCATGTCTCCTTGACCAGTATGGCGACCATATAAACGACTGAGAAACTGAAACGTATTGAATATCTGGCTGCCAAGGAAACGCGTTAGGAAAAAACATTGGTATGTAGAAACTCCATCAAAACAGGAACAACCGAGCGTGGTGGTGTAATGGATAGCGCTCTGGCGTCGCATTCGGGAGGACAGCGGTTCGAATCCCCGTCCGGGCATCCAGATTTGGGTTTTCAATGGTTTCCCAAATCACTCCAGGCAAATGCCGAGATGCTTCCTTCAAAAGGCCATGGCCGAATTCCTTCCCATTCCTTGCCCCCATCCTTTCCCGCCTCTAAACACCTCGCTGTTAAGAGTTAAAAAAAAAAAAATCAGGAATCGTTCAGGAAGTTAATTTTATTTTATAAATTAAAAGAGTCAGACGTAGTACTGTATGAAAGCACACAGTATACTGTTTGAGTGCTTTGAAGAGAATTTCGGAGGTACAACTGATGTAAATTCTAATATCAGAACTATAGAGCATGGTGATAGCGTTTTTATGGGGATATGAACCACTTTTGTGGAAACATATTCGTTACGGGAATAATGAAAGTATTCCATCTCAGTCATAATCCCCCTTTATCGAATGATTATCAGACGTGGGTAACGCAATCATAGGTCTGAAAACAATTGATATAACACAATTTGCCGTTTTCCTCTATAAAATGAGCTTTCTTCAAAACGATAATTCGTATTCAAATCTTGCATGCTTAAATCTTGTACCACCCACAAGCGTTTAAAAATTCAATCTAATTTTATCTTACTACTTTATTTCAATTTGTCAGAATTGATAATTGTTTGGAAATTATACTATAAAAAAGTTTTTGTTTGCTCTCTCCCTCTTCTGGTTTTAAGTCTGGTTGATGTCAAAGGAACAGGAACGAATTCAGTAATGGCCTTCAGAAGCAACCATTTCGGTTTTGGCTTGTACTGATTTCTAGAAGCCATGGAAAACCGAATATTGGATAGTCGGACGGGGATTCGAATCTGTGTCCTCCCCCTTTCAGTCCAAGCGTTACCGCTCACCCTACAGGTTCCGTTGGAAGGGTTGGAATATGTGCTTCGCCAGTAACAGCGTACAGAGGTTGCCTTTCTGTTGCAGTTATTGTTATAGGTTGAAGTTATGTCCCATTAACATTACATAGAGATAGGTCGAAAGTAAACACGTACTCTAATTATCTGTCAATTGGTATATCTTTTACATCATCTTTAGAAACTTCAGTTTAATCAGCTGAAACACAACAACATGTTTAGTGTAGCATCGGGTATTTGGTTACTCAATAGTGAGAGGACGTAAAGTGATGATTGCACTACGCGTACAGAGAGTTGGTAAACAGAGAATCAGTTTGCAGCAGACCATGCGGGTGCTTTCAGTAGCGTCATCATTCCGCGTTCAGCGGCGGTCAGACGCGGACGTGCTGTCAGCAACTTCCGTTAACGCCGCAGCTATTATAACAGTGTTAGTGTGAAGTTTGTGTGTGAGCTATTGAAAACCAATCAACGCAGCCGCATTTAGGCGATTCTGCAGTAAAAGGTAAGAGATGGCTTCCACCGCTATAACAAGAAAAAACACAGTGAAATTCACATTCGATCGAGCATACGTAAGACCATCGGCCTATGAAATACATGAGTGGTTGTTTGATAAAGTAAAGCTAATTGACGAAGAAATACTGGGAATACAACTAGACTCATTCCAGAACTGCGTTTTTGTTAAAATGATAAGCGAGGAACATTGTGTTAGTGTAATTGAATCAAATACCGGGAACCTAAAATTCCATCATGCCGATGGAAACGTAAGCAATGTTCAAGTAACGAACGCAGGAATGGGAAAAAGACAGATAAGTGTGTTAAATCTGCCCTTTGAAATATCTAATGAAGCCATTCTACAAGCAATAAAACCGTTCGGCAACGTGGAAGAGATCGTAGAAGACAAATGGGGAGGCAATATCAGGTTTAAGAAAGCAAATGGAGTGCGTCTAGTAAAAATGGAGATAACGAAACACATACCATCATACATCAATGTATGCGGTTTCAGAGCACTGGTTGTATACGACGGCCAGCCCAGAACTTGCGCTCTATGCAATTCAATACAACATATCAGAGCAAACTGCCCCCGCATACAACCTACAGTACTACCGCTAACCTACCTCAGACGAACAGGAACACCGAAACAAGATGAACAAGATGAAGAAATGCCACTGGAAGATCAGCAGCAGTTTCCACCCCTGACGATAACGGACAGTGGGAACACGGAGACGAAAACAAGAAGAGAAACGAGGGAACAACAAAATGACGACATAAGGAACACTGAAGAAACAAGGTGCGACGAGGTATCCAAAACCATGAACACAAAAGCGAAAAACTTACCAAGAAAACAAGAAGGAGACTTGATAGAAAAGACAATAACAAACATGGAAGAACAAAACAGAAGAGAAATGTTGAATCGTTGAAAAATACGGCAGAAACCGACGATAACAGGGAGTCGGCCGACGAGAAGGACGAACGACGACAGCAGAAGAAACCGAGTGGACGAAACCAGCGAAGCCCAAACCCAGTAAGAAACGTCGTGCAAGAAAACAACCAGAGACGAAAAGTAAACAAACTAGGGAAACATCCACTGAAAGAGAAAATACAGACGATGCTAAAGGCACTGGTAAAAAGCTCAAAAAGCAACACATCGGGAAGAGCCGGCCAACATTTAATGCAGAGTTAAATCCAAACTCAGTCAGACACCGAGAAACAGGTACGGAGACAGAAGGTATGTCCTTTAGTTGGGCAGACAACGATCATAACGAAGACATAGAGGATGTCAGGCAGACATCCTGAACATAAATCGCAGCGACGAACTCACAAGGAAACAAACACCTGGAGACCGTAAACAGGAAACTTAATGGTATAGAACAGACTTGACGTATGGAACAGCTGCTGTCGGACACTAATGGATTGGCGGACAACCAAGGCCAAGCACCATCACAATGAATCAAGTCTTGACACTAACAACGATTAACATCAATCGCATAACAGCTAAAACAAAGTTTTATGCCTTGCAACAATTTCTTATCCAAAATCAAATAGACGTCGCACTCATGCAAGAAGTGATAATCAGGGAGTTTGAACTCTTCGGTTACGAAACCATAACCAACTTAGACTCCCACTGCAAAACCGGAACTGCAATAATAATCAAGGAAGGACTGTCCTACACAAACCCGGAAATTTTAACATCCGGAAGGGGTATAGCAGTATACATAAAGGACATATGCATCGTCAATTTATATGCACCCTCAGGCACTAATAAAAAACAGGAGAGAGCGGAATTCTTCAAAAGTGATATACCTTACTTATTACGCAAGAAACCGACCAGACTTGTAATTGGCGGTGACTTTAACTGCGTAATTGACCGAAGCGACCAAAGACCAAACCCTAACATCTGTCAAGAATTAGCAAAAATGGTCGAAGGATTAGGCCTCAAGGACACGTTTCGGGCATTGCACGGAAACCAAACTAGTCACACACACATGACCCCGACATCAAAAAGCAGACTTGATAGAATTTACGTATCTAACACTCTAGACCCAGCAGTTAGTAGCGATGAAATAGTACCCTTAAGCTTCTCCGATCACTGTGCGTACATATGCAGAATTAAGTGCGACCCCATTAATATTCAGAGAGGTAAAGGATATTGGAAGATGAACGTTTCGCTTCTTCGCGATGCTGAATGTAAGGAAAGCGTCATCACCACCTGGTTTTCAAGTGTCAGAAACTGCCACAAGTATAGCTCAAATTTAAGCTGGTGGATAACCCATGCGAAACCAAGAATAAGAAAAGCTATTATCGCCTACTCACACGTAAAACATCACTGGACAAACAATACCATGGAATTTTACTACAGATGTCTGAAGGACCTGTACAAAAAAGACGTGCACACCATCCACGACCATGTACTGATTAAAAAGTATAAAGCCAAAATTAACAAATACCAAGCATCAAGAATGGAATCCCTGTTAGTCAACACCGATAGCGTGGACTTAGTAGAGAAAGAGAAGGCATCGCTATACCATCTGATTAGGGCGACAAAAAGAAGAAACTCCCAGTACTTATCAAACATAACTGCGGAAGATGGAGTCAGAACAACCAACCAAAAGGAAATTCCCGCAATGATCTGGAACCATTTTTCATCCTTTTACAGAGCCTCCACCACAACCGGAGATAACAGGGACTCCACCCTAAACCACATAAATGAATACATGGACGACAACGAGCGAAGAGAGATTACCAGAGACATCACACTAGAAGAAGCAGAGTTGTCCCTCATGGCTGGGAAAACTAGAAAATCTCCCGGTAAAGACGGTCTTCCCCTGGAATTTTATAGAGCTTTCTGGAACATCATATCCCACAAGATGGTCGATATATTCAATGAAATATGGCAGATTGAACGATTGCCTGAAGCCTTCACGGAAGGTATAATAATTCTCATCCCAAAAACACCACACACGAAGAATATCAGAAAGTTAAGACCCATAACGCTACTGAACTCCGACTTCAAGATTTTGACTCGTATCCTGAAACGAAGAATAACACCATTACTCACCAAAATTCTTGGCCCGTACCAAGCGGGTCCGATCCCTAATCGCGGGATCCAACATGCAATCTTGGAACATAGAGATATCATCTCCTTGGCAGACAACCTGAAGCTAAAAGCGGGAATTCTCTTCCTAGATTTCGGCAAAGCATACGATCGTGTCGAACACCAGTTCTTATACAATACCATGAGGAGAATGGGCATGGGAACAAGCTTCGTATCAGTAATCAAGAAACTAACCAACGGTGCTACTACAAGTGTATTAGTAAACGGATTCATCTCAAAAACTTTCGTATGGGCCGAGGGCTGAGACAAGGCTGCCCCCTCTCAATGGTCTTGTTCGCCATATACACGGAACCCTTACTACGGAGCATCCACTCCTTGACAAAGGGTATAACGTTCCAAGGTAGAAGATACACTACAAGAGCTTATGCAGACGATATTGGGTTCTACGTAACCGACAATGACGACCTAGTAACAATTAATAACCAGATAAAGATTTATGGCCCTGAAAGTGGCGCCACAGTCAACATGGACAAATCAGGCATACTTTACATTGGATCAGGACCTCAAAATCTTGTAAATACTTATGGATTCAAACAAATGAGCAAACACAAGGCCTTAGGTGTGTGGCTAGAAACCAATCCACTCAAAATGAGTGTAATCAATTGGCGAGAAGTGTTAAACAGCACAAGGGCCATTCTGCAACTGCACAAAACCAAACGGATCAACAAAATACAGAAAGCAAATTTAATAAATCTGGCGGTCCTTGGGAAATTAAACTATGTTGCCCAAGTGCTCCCTGCACCGAAAGGGATAATACAAAGCGTTCAGAGGGCAGTAGCCTGGTTCTTGAGCCAAGGGTGACATATTCAAAGTCAACTTCCAGACGCTAACCTTGCCAAAAGGAGGTTTAGGTTTAATGGATGCAAGAACCAAAGCAAATGCGATCTTCATACAGGCAATGAGGAAAGTATCTGAAAACAAGGAAACCATACGGCACAATTATTGGAACATTACAAACCGGTGAGTACAACGGCACCGGTAGGAATTGCCCATATCAGTAATTCCCTTTACCATTTCAGGCTGTACTTCATCGAAAGCAGCTATATCATGGAGACAGAAAGAACAACTTTCCAAGACAACAAAAGAGATTTACGCATGTATCATGGCTCACACACGGGGAAATATAATAGAAACTAAATACCCGGAAATCAACTGGAAAAAACGTGTGGGCAAACATTTCAACAAAACAATTCCGTCCGAGACTCAAGCTCTTTGGTACAAAGTAGCCAACGAAACCCCTGGCCACCAATGAGAAGCTACATCGTATTCACCTCAAGCCAACAGATAGATGTGACACTTTGCGGCAACACAGATACGCTAGTACATCGAATCTCTTGCGGAAGAGCGCAAACAATCTGGACGTGGACAAAACATTTAGTGGCACGCATGATGCAAAAACCGCCCAGGAAAATACTCACCAATATCCTAACAAAGCCGGATTTCAAGATTATACCTATAGAGAAACATAACAGTCTAATATGGATTTTAGGACACGCAATGCAGGATATACTGCAGAAGACATCCCAGAACTTAGAAGAGTATTTATCAACCTTGAAAATTAAAGTTTGGAGTTTAAAGAAAACGACGAAATACAAAACAAAATTTGGAAGCTATCTGGACGAAATAGCAAAAACAAATTAAAAAGTAAAAATTTCAGAACTTGAGACTTCTGGCAAAAAAAAAAAAAAAATAAAAAAAAAAATAAATATTAAAAAAAATAATAAAAAAATAATTAAAAAATAAAAAAAAAATTAACCAATAATGTGACGGCTAAATAAGAACGTTGGATACGTGAAAATTTTAATTTTTGTTTTTTCAGACAATGGCGTGCGAGGAAATGCCAAAGTCCATTGTCTTCTTCTTTGATCACTTAACAACACATCAGGAGAAGATTAAAAAAAAAAATTAAAAAAAAACGGTAACGGCAAACCCAAAGCCTGGGAAACAGGAAAATATTTAAGGAAAAAAAAAAAAAAAATCAATGTTGAGTAGCGTAATGCAGTTCACCTTACTTTTGTTAAAATCATAGTAAAATACGGAGTCGCACTTTTAGATTCCTCTCTGCAAATAATATAAGTTTTCCAGTGAAAAAAAAAAAAAAAAAAAAAAAAAAAAAAAAAGTAGCGTGAACAAGTGTTTGCAGCTGAGACTTAATGTAGTTATTTTCTCACACACTACAATCCTTTCCAACGAATAAGAAAACCACTAAACGTTAACAATAGTTTCATACGCTAACCTTACTTCAGTTCAATGAAAATTCATATTAAATGATACTCTTCCGTTTAAGTATCCTCTTGATTAATCAGGTAACCTAACAATACAAAACTGGTCGCAGCTAACTCGGTTTTTTAATATCTTAGAGGGTGGAAACGACTGTAACACCATACCGGGCCGATCATGCATCAATGGCGATTGTTAGCTGTCTAGAGCAACTCCCCTGGGACGTGGTTGGTGGGTAAATAGTGATTTAAGTGGGGCATTTTCTCTTTGACTTCCCCCACTGTAAATAGTACTGATAAGAGTGAATGCCTTTGGGGATACGTGTTCATAGTATTCTGCTGTCTCTGTTGTTTCTCATATACATCAATGATCTATGCGACATAATCGGGGGGATGAAAAGATTATTTGCCGATGATGCTATTATTTATCGCGAAATAAAAACCCAGGACGACTGCGCTTTGTTACAAGACGATATTATGAAAATAATTGCGTGGTGTAAAGATTGGCAGTTGGAATTAAACGCTAAAAAGTGCCAAGTCATGCGTGTAAGTAAAAAGGTGACACCATTTACCTATGATTATACAATTAATGGCCCTGTCCTTAGAATGGTGGATTCCGCTAAATACCTAGGGGTAACAATTAGTAATAATTTGTAGTGGAATGTGCATATCGAGAATGTATTGGGAAAAGCAAATCGTATGCTCCGATTTCTAGGTCGTAATCAATGCACTCAGGAAGTTAAATCGATTGTATAAAAATCACTAGTACGTCCTCACTTAGATTATTGTTGTTCTGTGTGGGGTCCCCATCAAAAGGGGTTAATGGAGGCCTTAGAGAAGGTCCAAAGAAGAGCCGCCCGATTCGTGACAGGTATATATAGTTGGAGGGAAAGCGTAAGTGCGATGTTGAAGGAGTTAGGTTGGGAAGACCTGGAACACCGAAGGCGTTGCTCTCGACGGAAGCTAATTGAAAAATTCACGACAGACATATTTCGGAATGACAGCCAGCAAATATTGCTACCAGCAACATTCATATCTCGAAATGACCGCGAAAATAAGATAAGAAAAATCAGAGCCAGAACCGATTCATTTCTGTACTCATTTTTTCCTACGAGCGATTAGGGAATGGAATAGAAAGGATTTACCTGGCGAGTAAACTTAAAATCCGACAGGAGTAGCTTTCGATAAAGCACTCCAGCCATCCTGATCTGGGTTTTCCATGGTTTTCCCGGATCACTCCACTGGAATGCGGGGATGGTTCCTCACAATAGCCCATGGGCGCCTCCTGCCATATCCCTTATAACCCTTCCAAACCATAACCCTTTTCGATAGGTGCAATGCACCCTCCGCCACACACTTTTAGTGAATCGCGGAGTAATAATAATAAAAAGGTGAGACGTGATAGAAACGAACATTTAAATTCCAAAACAGACATTTTCGGTCATATTCTTCCGAAAGGTAAGAATTGTTCCCACTGTTCAAATGTTTCCTTCTGATGTGCCACTGAGTGTTTTTTTTTCTTTCCTCTTTTTTGCCTCGTGTTTTACTGGTCGACATCGTTAGAGTTGGGGGTGGATGGGAAGTATGGAACGAAAAGAATATTCGGACCTACCGTTTTTTCAAGGAAGTCTTCTAAGCTAGATGTTACTTCCGGCGTTCCAGAAGGAAGTGTTACAGAACGATTTCTCTTCCTAATTTTTGTAAACGATCGCGATGACAATGTGAATTGCACGTTACGATTGTTTGCTGATGATGCACTTATCTCTAAGGAAGTAATGTGCTCTGATGATTGCTTAGAAATTCAACGCGATCTGGTTATTATTTCGAAATAGGTGTCATAAATGGCAGCTTACACTTAACTGTAAAAAGAGCAAGGTAATGCGAATAAGTAACTAAAAGAATCCGTTTGTTCACGAGTACAAAGTAAACAACTTCAGTCGTTGACACTGGTTGATTCCCTGAAGTATCCGAGCCGTAATAGTACAAAACAACATGAAACGGGACTTGCATTATTAACTTCCGTCGTAGGTAATGTTAATTCTATATTTCGATTCATAGGTTCGTATTTGGAGCAATTGTAATGCTCACACAAAGGATATAGAGTACAAAATTCTAATTACTTGCATATTTGGATTACTGTTGTGGAGTTTGGGATCCGTGTCGCAAGGGACTGATTGACGGGTTGGAGAACTGATACATTGGTTGGGCTGGGATTGTTTGGCAGATATACGATGTCGTTTTCAATTGAATTTATTGGTGAATATGGAAAATTCTTTGATTTACGACCTATTAGGTCGCAATGACAGGAGGGATAAGATTAGAGAAATAAGATGCTTATTCAATGTTTTTATGTATTTTGTCTTTCCTCTAGCTATTCGAGATTGATTGCACAGAATTAGAATTGGTGATTAGCACCCTCTGCCACCCACAATATTTGTGAACTGCAGCGTATGGGTGAAGATGTAGAACAATACTCGAATTATTTTTGGAAATCATGGAAAGCCGGAATCTGGATGGCCGAAAGATGATTCGAACCCATATCCTCCCAGACGCCAGGCCCGAGCATTACCATTCATCCACCATATTTGAGCGAGAGTTATAGAATTTAATCTAGGATACAGCCTGAATAATTAGGAATTTTGCACCTCCAGCCACCCAAACCTGCTAGCCAAGACCCAGTAGTGTAAATTTATCCACCAGCAGAACTCACGTGGTTTAATTTGGAGTCCTTGGCCAAACTACCTGTCATATAACTATCTCGACAAAAAGCAGGTAGTTCCGGGATGTAATTGGGAATCAAAACTAAGAATTACAACCAGACATACGTGAAAGATAAAATTGATGTTGTTATAACATACCACAGCAGCTCATGTTCTTCTTTCTTCTGACAGATGTGAGGATCAATATTGTGGTCGGCGGATAAAACAAGCTATTTACTTCGCTTCAAAAAGGAACTAATTGCCTTGCTGTGCACTCGGTCTATACTACACGATCCTCGTGCGAATAAAGATTAAATACTGCATTCAGACTTCTAAGTGACTCATTGACGACAGCTTTCTGAATCCATTACGCAAGATACGGCAGCTGAATATAGACCGGAGAATCCAGTCTGGGTGCAATAAACAACGGGCCTGTTAAAAGCGAACGGCTACCTGTGTGCAGTATAACTATAAGCGCAATATTACCTCCTTAAAACCGAACTATATACGAACTTGCACCATTAGATCTACACGATACCGTCTAACAGCACAAAATGAATTCAGCACTTTGGGGAAAAGGATATATGTTGTAGGATATTGCTTCGAGTAAGGTTGCAAGGTTACTTTACACTTAATAATGAACAGTTAGCAAAACTCTTAGCACTATATTCAAGAAACTACTTAAATCTTAGCTTCTCATACAGGATGTAAGACAGCAATTCCATCAGTGTACAAATTACGGCGCGTCTAATTGTATGGATTTTGGGTTTTGTAATATTTACCGTTTTTAGGTTAGATTCATGGTGTATAATCATATCTCTGGACATCTTCAAGCTCTTATTGGGTTTTCCTGGAACACTGGCTCCCCTGTCCTGCAACCTCTTTTACTTGATTTTTTAGCCCTTTTCATTACTTATTTTCTCTACTCCAAATTTTTATTTTTTCAATGTATTACTTAGTTTGCGAAATATGAAGGTTTAAAGTTATTGATTAGACAAGCAAAGTTGTGGTACAACATTATGAAGTCATTTCACCATTACACTTCTATATATAACAACTGATAGAAAGAGATATTACAAGTAATACAAGTTGTGACTTACTCTATTACCTATCGACTTGATTTTCATGGATATTTATGTGAAGTAATATATATTTTATTTATATGAAATATATTTTATTTAAAAATTCATACTTTTCGAGACGAGTTAATAACGAGTTTTCAGGGCAAACAGTCTTTTTTTTTTCCACAGCAAAATTTGAGCTTTGATAATAATGCAATTAAGAAACGAATCAAAAAAGTTTCATAAATTTTTTTATAACTTGCATTTTCCCGCTGCTTCTCACACGCTTACCTTGATGTACTTAGTTGAACCATGGCAATTTTTTTTATTTTTTTTTATATAGAAGCATAGCATGTAGTATGTTGGTAGTCTTCATCATAAAATAAATTCCACAATTTTGTTCCGCTTATTAGAGTATTAGTCTTTGATGTGGTGGCTTTCATTAATGATTTCTGCTTATTGTAACTTGCTATACTTCAGAAATCAGAAAAATTAAATAATCATAGTCATAACATAATATAAAGAGAATACAAACGGTGAGAGTTTATCTGTGTCGTAGAGTGATATTTGGTGCGTATCTCGTGTAACACCATAAACTTCCAATTATTTTATTTAATATTTTGATTAATTATAAGTATCCTAAATAACTGTACAAACGTCTGAAACCTGATGTATATTCTTTCCGGATTCCCACCGATTATAGTCGGGGTAGCATGGTTAGTAACAATATGTGTTGTAGTATCGTTGGCCCACAACAGCTAAGCGGATTGATTTAATTAATTCAATTACGGTAGAGCGCATGCTCCGGTGGCAATTTCCCTGTAAGCTCATTTTTCTACATTTTCTGAATCAACCTACTTTTGCTCTCTGCACATTTCATCTTTAAATTGTTTCAACGTTATTCATAATTTCACCCTAGTGTATGAAATCAAGTGCCAGCTTCTAGTCATAGTCATATTTTTCCTTTCATGCATTACTTTTAATTCTTAAACCAATATCTTTCCACGCCTAATTTTCAATATACGCCTTGTAACTCCCATAATTCTCTTCGCCCTTCTCGTGTATTCCAATGAATTACATTCCACTGTGCTTTGCGGTAATTTCCAGAGACAAGTCCAGCAGCCCTCCTTTGCATCCTCTCCAACTCCTGTATTTGATACTCTAAACGTGTTTACCATACTACACCACCATATTCGAGCAACACTCTGACCACTCTTGTAACCAAATTCCTTTACTTCTCTCGTACATCCACTTATCACTGTCTCCAATTAGTGAGGGGTTTTGAAACATTTTCTTACTACCTGTCCAATGTGTGCTGCCCAGTTGAGATTGCTATCAAATGTTATGCCAAGTTATTTACATTTCAATACGTCAACAAGCAATTCTTTCCCTCACCTTATAATCTTAATCATTTTTATCTGTGTATCTATTAAGCTGTCTCTTCATTGCATTTATCTTCAGCCCATATTTGCTGGCCGAGCGAGTGAGGTGGTTGTGTGTGTTGCACAGCGTAAATAATTCGTATGACGTGAGTTTCTGCTTCACTGTAAAGAAGCTATAGTGATTTGTTAAAGGAGTTGGGAAATTTGTTTGGGCGTAATATGGGGGTGTAAAAAAAGTGATTCAAGCAGCGGAGTTTAATGAATTTCATTGTATTTGATCGGAACAGTGCATTTTCATTTTTGACTACGTAACAATACCATCCATTTGATGGTGATTACGTAATTAACTACAGTAATCCAAAATTATTTAAACTGACTGCTCGCATGTGTTGAGTGGTGATAAATTTGTTTGGAATCATCCTAAACACACCGTCATGACCGATCAGTGTGGCAATATCAATAATATACTTGTTTCTTGGAAGATGATCTTGGTAAATAACGACTGCAAAACCATACTAATTAAGCGGAAAGCTTACATTTGGTTTACCACTGCGAAGATAATGGTGGAAACTACACTCTTAAAGGAGTGCGCTTCTGAGGTGCACTGTGGTCCTTGGCGGTTATTTGTTTATATGCCATGAAACTAACTTAAAAATGGAAAATATTAGAATACTTGAAACCCATACCATTAGGCGATCCGTAATTTGTATACTGATTGGCTACATATGGCAGAGAGAAATTCCTGTCTTACAACTTGTATGAGAAGATAAGGATTTAAGTAGTTTCTTGAATATAGTCTTAAGATATTTTCTAATTGTGCATTATTAACTGGAAAGTGGCCTCTTAACCTGGGTCTCGGTTCATGCTTCATTTACCGGTCGCGTAGTATAACTGATCGTGGTGGGGGAGTGGTAACGTTCTGGCTTTGCATTTGGGAGGATGTTGGTTCGAATTCTCGTCCGGCCATCCAGATTTCGGTTTTCCATTGTGTCCCGAAACTACTCCAGGAAATAGTCGGGACTGTTCCTTCAAAAAGCCTCGGCCGAATCCCTCCCTGTTTCTCTGACACCTCATAAGAGGAGAAAGACAAGTAAACTCATAAAATATACCTCTACACCATGAGCTTTCAGAATGTCAAGTACCGCGTTACATGACGTCTGTACGCCAGGATTACAATATACGTGGGGTACTCAAACATAAACCGGAATTATGTTCGTTTGATTCGCGTAGTGACCTGAGCAGTGTGGTAACTCGGTGGCGAGAGGATGGAGGGTGGATATCCATGTCCACAGCCCTCGCAAACACGTCCGCATTTTCATTGTTGCCGGGAGTGAATAAGAGGTAACACCAGTCTGTTGCGCAACTCGTTATTATTTATTTTCTTGTTAGCGAAAGTGTGAAATTGCCGGAAATTGGGAATGGGCTCCAAGAACAGTTCTGAGATGCTAGTCTAAGTAAAACCCAAGTGTATGATTGGGCCATGACGTTTCGAAATGGTCGTGATAAAGTGGAAAATCAAAGCCATAAACGTCGTCCGGCGCCCAGTGTCAGTGACATCAATATCCATGCCATGCCTGAACTTGTGAAAGAATATCGTCGCGTTACTGATGCCGAGATTGCATCAGAGGTGGGTTTGAGTGTTGCAACTGCCAATACTTTTACGTCAGACTTACTTGGAGGTGGAAAAGTATAAGCAAGGTGGGTTCCACGTCATCTTGAACGAGGCACAATCTGCAGTAATACAAGTGTCAAAGACTACTGAATCACTTTGAAGAAAATTGAGAGACTCTTTTAGGCCGTATCGTGACCCTCGATGAAGAAGGGTCCATCACAATCTCCCAAAAAACATGGGGAAGAGGAGGAGTTGAAGAGGGAGGGGACACCGATCAACGCCAAAACGCAGCTGTCTGCTGGGAAAATTATGTCAACCGTGTTTTGGGACTGAAAAGGTGGATTGTTGGTTGACTTCCAACATACTCGAAGGACGGTGGGCGATGCTAAGAGTGCTTATCGCACCAAACGATGCCGTCAACTGATTCGCGATGTCCTCCTTCTGCACGAGAATGCAGGACGGCATACATCAATTCTAACTCGCAATAAACTCGCTGAAATGCGCCGGCAACCTATTAACACCCACCTTAGAATCCAGACTAGTGTCCTATGTGACTACAATATGCTTGCGTCTAGTGAACGAGGCATTAGGAGGGGGGCGATTTTAAGACGAGGCAGTCAAACAGTTCGTGCGTAAATGGCTACTGGCGTCACCATCTCCTTTTTTTCTGTGACGGGATCATGAAACTTTCTACCTGATTGAGGAAATGTGTTCCTGCGGAAGGAAACTATGTATAAAAATAAGTTAATTGATTCATATTTTTATTTACAACCAATAGAGCTGTGCGAAAAAATTCCGGTTTATATTTGACTGATCCTAATACATAACATTAAATAATTAAAATGACTTTAATTAGGAGGAACTGTGATTGATAATAAAATAGCAATATAAATAGGTTCTTTACCATAAAAATTGCATCTATTAAATTATGTTGGTGCGGTTGACGTCATAGAGCAGATCAGACCATAGGTTTTTAGACGAACCCATTTGATGATTGAGCTATACACAGGTCATTAACGGTACTTAACGCTTGCCTTGATTGGTTGCCTAAGCGCTGTCATTAGCAACTTTACTCTGACTTTTCGGTCTACAATGCTTACAGCAGTAGTAACAGAATGCTAGCGTAGCATAAGAATATATCATAAATTCTATGTTCCTTTGAGTTGCTGTTAAAATATTTTAAATTATTTTTGTAAACGCATATATCATTTCAGTAATGTTACAATCAGTACTTACAGTTTGTAGATTGTTGTTCAGTTTGATTTAACTTTCAGCCATTTTTAAGATTTCGAGATTTCGCCATGAAGTCGCGTTTGAATTGTCTTGCGCTACCCGAGAAGTCAGACCACTCCGCTTATCTTGAAATACGCAAACACACAATAGTCTGTAATAGTTCATTCTAAAGGATCATCAAAAATTATGTTACTACATCTGGATTGAATTTAATTATTTTACTCGCCTTTTTGCGTATCTTCGAAGACTGGAGATTGAGTTAATGCAGTTTTCGACAAGTTACTAACAAGTAGAGTTATAGTTGTCCATCTTGTTATAATTTTTAATGGAGTTGTCGTATGTCGTTAAACACATCGAAAGTTATTACGCGGATGCTTGGGTGGAAGTAAAATTACAACGAAACAAGATTGGCCTAAAGCCAAACAATCAACTAAAACTGCCAGTAATACTATACATTTCACCTGTCGGAGTCGTGGTATGAATTCTTTTAACTTATGCCTTTTCTTTACTTATGTCTTTACGCCTCTTCGACGTCGAGGCTGGGATGGGATTGAGGGACAAGGAACAGGAATGAATTCGCCCATGGCCTTTTGAAGGAACATCCCGGCATTCGCCTGAAGTGATTTGGGGAAACCATGGAAAACCCAAATCTGGATGCCCAGGACTGGGGATTCGAACCAATGTCATCCCGAATGCGAGGCCAGTACGTTAACCGTTCACCCACCACACTCTGTTTTTAACATTTAGTATGTATGAATTCTACCGATGTTATTACGTTGCTCATGTTTTCCACTTTTCGAAGTATGGCTTTTGATAATGTATCGACACTATTTTTTTAAAATATTGATATTTATGATTGGTAGTTTTTTGTTTTGGACGATATATTGAAATTTGTACATTGGAGTCGATATTTTTAAAATAAGTTATTATTTACCTTTTTCATCGTAGTTATTTTTTGGAGATTGTATTTGTTTTATATGGAATAAATATAATCGTAGATATAATTTTAAGATTTTTTTTTTTAAACTTAGCTGTTCAAGTAAAATTTATTGTACCGTGTTTTAAGCACTCGGTTTGTGCTTGTGATGAATTACAATCCGAGCAACAAGTATACGGAAAAAAGAAGGCCAAATGTTAATGCTCATTCAAGCAGTTAACACTCATTGGAATTTAATCTTGCTGGTCGTGTTGGAAAGGTTTTTAAAATTTGTCTTCAACTGTCGCAAAAGTAATAGCATTGAGAACAAAGTGTACGAAATACGGCAGCTACTTCATTGTTAAATAATTTGTGCGAATTTGTTACCCTTCCTTGTTCCACAGCGACAGATGAATTGTCATGTCACAGTAAGTTTAGTATACCACTAACGAATTTATTAATAGAAGAAATTAAGCACATTAAATTATCATTGGATTGTCGATACGAAACGATTTGTTGAAAGATATGAATGATAGTGGTGCCTTTAGAACACAATTTATTAACCGCAAAACACTCATGTTAAATCTCCGTATCAAAAATCTAAGTTTTATTTTAGCATTGGCCGCTTCTAATGCAATTGAAATTCGTTAAAATACGTTATTATCGAGAATTAAAGAAGAGAAAATATTCCATGTAAGATAGGGGCTTTTCCATACATAGTACAAGAAACAACTTCATCTTTTCGGGAAAGTCCGGCTCTTGAAAAATATGTCCAATGAAGTGTCTTGCATCAGTTCTGACACAACGGCTGCTGAGTTAAAACAGTATTTAGATCAGCAGAATATTTCAAGATCATAGAGTAACCCTAATATCCTGGAAAGATAGTAGGCATTTTATTCCGGTACCGGAAGTTGGCTTAAGATAGTTGGCATCTTCTGCCACTTGTGTAGCATCTGACAGAGTTGCATCAACAATTAAACTTGTGGTGCCTGATAATCGCAGTAGTATCCCAGCAGAACCTATAACACGAAGAGTATTTTTTTAAACTTTTGCTGACAAATAATGGCACACATAATTTTATCTTTTTTATTAATAATTGCTAAGAGCACTGTGGCCTAACGTTTCCATTTATTTTTATTTGATTTACCTAACACGAGATTAAGTTAAAAACTGTGCAGCTCATTTCTGGACTATCGGCGCCAATTCTAGTGAACGATGCCATGCCAGTACTATTACCGAGACGATTCGGGCCAATTTTGTTCCTTAATATTTTTATGTTACATGCAACAAAGTTCTATTATATACAGATAGCAGCAAGCTTAACAAGCACATTACATTTTTCTTGTTCTTGGTTTGGAAGTTATTCGCATTCGAATTTTACTGGTTTTCTCGCTCACACACAGACTGATGGGCATCAAAACTCTAAACGCAAGGTCGAGAGCTGAAATTTGTAACGCGGATAAGATTTTTACCCCAAATCACAAGAAAAATATAAATTCTTGAAATTCGTGTACTTACACCTTATTTACCCCAATTTGTTTTCTACCCAAATATCTTTAGATGCCACAAGTTTTATTTATAAACTAATGTGCTAAATTTTATTTCATTCCTCTCCACAATGCAATCAGTGACGGATATGATAAAGGAGCTGGAATGGGATTCATTGCAAGACAGGAGGAGGATGAGGAGGGTCATGGGAGTGTACAGGGCATATACTGGCGATGAGGCATGGAAATATATTGCAATAGGTATGAAAAGTAGTGCATGGAAGGGAAAAGATTACCATGACCACAAGCTGGCACTCGATTTCAGGCACAAGGGTGTGGGAAGATTCTCTTTTTTAGGTAAGGGTGTCAGGGATTGGAATGAGTTACCAAGAGAAATGATGAATAATTTACCGAAAACTTTGAAGGAATTTAAAGATAAAATTTGTAGAGGGCAAATGTAGGTAGGTGCAGGATAGGGGGAAGATGGGTGTGTAGGGAAATTGTCACCGGAGCCTGTGCTCCATTGCAATTAAATTAAATTAAATTAAATCAGAAAGTTAATGAAACTCGCAAATTTTAACTGAGTAGGACACACTGTCATTATAATTCCACAATGCTTCCCGTGGTTCTAGAAACAGGTTATTTGGAACACATATATGGTTTTACCTCAAAATAATAAGAAATACCAAGATATTATTCGATTTCCTTGTAATTATCAAATGGCAACCCCAAATGTGAAACTCATTGGTGCAAATTGCACGTTAATTACTTTCCTCTGGATGGAACTACATGCCTTATACTTCTGTAATGTATACAGATCAGGAAGCTTAAGTAATACATTAAATTTTACTTTGACCCTATATTTAATCTGGAGGCTTTGGTTCTACATCAGGAACGGCATCATTCGCCCAGCACGATTGTTTGAAATGATCGTAAATATTGTGGAGGGAAGGATTCAGAATTGAAAATTGATTGTTTATAACAGGATTATTATGAACTGTAGATTACAGACAGCTAGCTGGTAATGTACAAAAATTAGAGCGAGAAAGAAAGCAGACTTCGTACAAGAAGAAAGCAAATTCCACAAAAAACAGTTATTGTAAAAAAGTCAAGTGACTTAGCCATTATGCAAACTATGATCTTAAAATTTATGCGAATATAAAATGTCTCAATTGTGTTGATTTATCAGTATTACAAATAACAAAATCCAACATTTCGCTTGCACTTCATTCGAGATTTACAAGTCTCGCAGTAAAGGATACAAATTAAGCCTTTCATTTTAATGAAAATTATGACATCAATAATGGTCAAGGCACAATTCTTTTTTTAAAAAATATTCGTAACGCTAAGAGAAACCATCCTGCTTCAGAAAGTGAAAACTTTAAAACAAAACTGACAACTTTCTATCAGTAAAAGTCACGAGACTTGGACCTGTAACACGATAAGTTTTTGTTACATTGTTTTTATAAAATACTAACGATATATCAATACTTTTTTGTGACATATCGAAATCCAATATTGGTAATTTTCGATATATCGTAAATCTGATATTTAAAAAATGACAACAGCTTTATTTCGAAGGACATGAGAGGTGGATTGAATATATCAGTTTCAGCTATTATCATAAATATAGGAAATGGCTAATTTAGTATCATGGACATGAAACATTATTTAAAGTAGAATTGTGTAATGCATCTTCGCCAGTCTCAGCATTAAAGCTGGTCGGTTGGGGGTAGTTGTTTTTTTTTTTTTTTTTTTTTTTTTTTTTTCACTGCCTCAACGGCTTTTTGTAGCCCCGCTACTGTGTGTAGCTTAATCTACAGTTTCAACTAATTATTTGGGTTCGCTGTGATGCACGTTGGGGAAAAACCCGGCTTTGACCGTTAAACGGTCTTTATGGGAAACCCTTCCTTATTCTTACTAAGGATCGCTTGTGGTAGTGATCCTTTAAATCGGTGTCATAATGATACTACGTGGTACTTTAAATTTGTGCCATTCCATTGGGAGTACTATACCCACTGACTCTAATCTGTCTACTTCTGGGCGTATAGTGTCAAGCCTGGTGAAAAATTTCTCTGCTTGTCGAAAGATTTCTGCTTGGATGGTAGGCATATTGGTGATCACATGAAGAAGGTCTATTGGCGTGTAGGTGCTCGCATGACTTATCATCCTTAAGCATCTATTCTGCACTCTTTGTAAGTGCAGCAGGGTAGATTTGCATGCAGTTCCCCAGACCTGGCAACCGTACATAATGAAAGGTAAGACAACGGATTTATATATTCTTATTTTTGTTTCAAGTTTCAAGTCATTGCTCAAGAAGATTGGTGTCAGATTTTTAACCACGGCTAGGGCTTTTTTTCTTCTGTCGAGGACATGTTGGCGAAAGAGTAGTTTGCCGGTCTAGCGTTATTCCCAGGTACTGGTGCTCGGTAACCCAGGGTAACCTTACCCCCATTAGTTCCAGTTGTCTTTGTAGGTTCGGTTGTTTAGTGGAGAAGTACACTGCGGCACATTTAGTTGGATTCACTTTCACCTTATTTTCACGACACCAGAGACTAAAGGCGTCTAGGCCTGCTTGGGCGTTGGAGATATTCCTTTCGTGGTTTCCTCCGGTTGCGTAGATGAACGTGTCATCAGCAAATTGTGCAACATGAACGTTGGGCGGGGTTCGTATGTCATTGACATCAATGGTGAACAGATGTGGCGATAAGGCGGATCCCTGCGGTAAGCCCACGTTGATAGTGAAGATGGATGACTTTTGGCCTTCTATTTGGACGAAGAACCTCCTGTCCTTGAGGTAGCTTGCTATGAGGGCAATGTAGCAGTCGGGTATGTCGGTGTGATGGAATAGCTTGTCTATTAGTTTGGTGTGCCACACTTTATCATAAGCTTTTTCAATGTCGACAAAGATGGCGGCTGTCGACTTATTCCAATTAAAACCTTTGCTGATTTGCTCGGTAATTCTTACTAGCTGACAGGTGGCTCCTACTCGGCTTTGGAAACCGAACTGTTCTTTCCTTATAGTTTGTCCAAAATCTAGGCTTGCTTTAATTCTCTTCAGAAGAATACGTTCCAGCAGCTTGGAGGTAGCCGAGAGTAAGCTAATAGGTCTATAATTATTCGGAATTGTTTTGTCTTTACCCCTTTTGGGCAGAGCTATGACCTTAGCCGTTTTCCATGCTGAAGGAAAGTAATGTTGTAGGAGGCAAGCGTTGAAAATTCTGGTGAGAAGTACCAGACCTTTCTTTGGCAGGTTCTTAAGGTGACTATTGCCTACGCCATCGATTCCCGGTGACTTCTTTCTGGCTAATTTCTTGATGACTGTTCTCACTTCACCGGGTGTTGTTAATTCTGGCTGGTCAGAAGGAGGTCTGCTTAGCCTGTCCTCTACTCGCTGAATTGTTGCGGCCTCCGCCTGTTCTTCCTCTGGAGTTAAGGGGTAGACCACTTCTGAATGTTGGGCGGCGAAGTGCTCTGCCAGAATTTCGGCTTTTCCTAACGGCAGAAAGCATGGACCTGCCGGGCCTGATATTGGTGAATTCGCTTCCTTTGGTTCTTTTAAGGATCGAATTAGGTCCCAGGCTTCCTTGTTTTCTAATAAGAGATGGGACATTTTATCTTCCCATCTTTCTGATCTTCTCTCCTTTAGGCGCGCCGTGAGTTGGCGGGAGAAATGGCGGTATCTACGGCGGTCGGCAGGGTCACGGAAACGTTGCCAGAGAGTCCTGTAACGGTTCCTTAGGTATCTGAGATCTTCAAGTATGGCTGGTAGTTCATGATAAGCGTTGTTGTGAATGATGGTGGTGGTAACGGATGCATTCCGTTCGGCTTCTTTGATAGTAGTGTTGAAGTGGTTTATAGCCTTCTCGATGCAATCAGGCGATGATACATTGAAGGTGGTGTTTATTTTATTGTGAATCTGTCTGGCGAAGTAGTTCCAGTTTATTTCTGTTACTTTTTTATGGCTGTTTTGTGGTAAAGTAAAATTCTTGAGCTGAAGCACGACTGGATTGTGGTCTGACGAAAGATCTCTCCATGTTTGAAGGTGGATGTCTTGAATGATGTTTTTTGCCACGACAATGTCGAGGACGTCCGGGTGGACGTTGCGGCGGTTTGGAATATATGTAGCCTCAGTGGGTCCGTAGACTTGTATGTTCCTCCTTTCGGATAGTTGATACAGTAGCTCTCCTTTAGCATTGGAGGTGCGTGAGTTCCATGCTGTGTGCTTGCTATTTAAATCACCACCTATTATAATTTTGTTTCCTTTTGATAGGATTTCGTCCAAGTCATGTTCAGTCAGGGCTCTGTTTGGTGGCAAATAAACTGATGAAAGGATTATGTGTCCTTCTTTGGTGTGAATTTTTACAGCCGTTGCTTCCATTTCCACCAAGTTGACAGTTGGGATTAACGCATGAGTTAGAGAGTTCCTGATTGCAATTGCTGTACCACCGCCACGCTGGCCTATTCTGTCCGATCTGTAGATTTGAAAGCCTGCTAGTCTAAAGGTGTCCTTGGGTTTAAGGTGTGTTTCTGCCAGCAGAATGACGTTAATATTGTGCCGGTTCGAGAAATCTAGTAATTCTAGCTTTTTATTTTTTATTCCATTTGCGTTCCATATTACAATATTTATGTCACACTGTGAAGACGGAGTTCTGGCCATTATTTCAGCATGGCCATAACACCTTCCATGAACGCAAAGAGTTTGGTAAACTTGTCTTTGGCACTGTTGACTTTTTTTTCATTGTTCTTCTCATTGTAGTAAGGAATTTCTTCATATCTAGGAAATCGACTTGACTATCAGACTCCTCTTCATCTTCTGATTCTATATGTCTACTCTTGTTTCTCCTAGAGCCTTTCAGTGTTTCAGCGAAGGAGTGGTAGCCTTCTGTTGTCTTCTTTTTTGGTTCACTTTTCTGGTCTGTGCTGTTTTGCTTCCTACTTTGGCTCTTAGAATCATGCTCACTTGTTTTTATGCTGTGCCGTTTGTGTAGGATGTTTTGGGTTTCGTCGGTTTTCTGTTTTGGATTTGGAGGCTTTACTATCTTCTGATAGATGGGACAACCTCTCCACGAGGCTGCATGATCCCCGTTGCAGTTGATGCATTTAGCTTTTTGGCTGTTAGGGATAGTGCAGTTCTTGGTTGAATGCAGCCCTGCACATTTTACACACCTGGCAGGAAAGTTGCAGTAGTTTGCGGTGTGTCCATGCCGTTGACATTTAATGCATTGAGGAGGGCCATTTAGGTTTCTGTAGCGTTCTATTTTGACTCTTGTGTAGAGAATTGCGCGAACATTATAGATCGCGTCTGATTCTGCACCAGGTCTCAAGGTCACTGCAAAAGTAGCGAGTGGGATAAGCTCTCTGGTTTCTTGGTTCCGCTTTTTAAATTGATGAACAGATAGAACGGCAAATCCCTTGGATGCCAAATCTTCTTGAATGCTGTCTGTTGTGATTGATGGTGGCAGGCCTTTGATGACCACCTTCAGTGGTCTCTCATCTGGCATTTGGTGGCTGAAATAGTCTATTCTATGGTGTTTGAAGAATTTTAGAAGGGTTTGGTGATCCTCTTTGTTGTCTACAAAGTATTTTAGGTGACCGTCGCTGTACACAACTTTTAGACCCCCTGTTAGGTGGCTTCTTGGGGCTTGATTCATCTCCAGATACTTCTGAACTTCCTTGATCACTACCGGAGGAATTCGTTCCCTTTTTGGGGCTTGATCAGCTGCTGTATTGGACTCATTTTCAGTGGGTCTTGTTTGCTCCAACTGTTCCGATGTAGGTTGAGAGCTGGCTGTTATCTGCTCTGGCTGTTCATTGTCCTCCAAGGAGGCGAATCTATTGCTGGTTTCAATTTGAGAACTGGTCTTGATGAACTTTGCATGCTTATGCGGATTTCCTTTGCGCTTCCTCTTCCCTTTAACAGTCTGGAAGTCATTTGTTGGCTCCGGCAGACTGGGGAAATCTTCTTTTTTCTTTAAGAACTCTTTTCTTCTGTCACTCTGATGGCTAATGACTGACTGAGTCTGTTTCTCATCTTCTGAATCTGAAGAGTCGGCCTGCTCCGAGCACTCCATTTCGGAGGCCGAAGGTGATCTCGGGTAATCTTCACTGTCCTCTTCTTGAGCCGACGGCGATCTCCGTCTCGGCGAATTCGATCTTGACGCCATGCTGTGCACGAAACGCCAATGGCGTTTCGGACACTCGTTGCCTACTGGGAGTGTTGTTCTGGTCCTTCGTTAACACCGCAAGGTTACCCGAACCAGTAACAACCCTACAAAGCGCGCCCGGGGGTTCCTCTCCGCACGGAAGAGGGCCGTGGGGCGGTAATACCCTATAGCCTCGGGAGGGGGGGGGCGGGTGGGACCCTATAGTCAGACGACAACTGCTTGCTAGCGCCTCGCCTCAACAACCGTCGTCGTCCGTCGTAGACATTTCCTCCCTCAGTCTTCTCTTGAGTGGTCTTCTCTTCACTTCTGATTGGTCGTCTTGGTGGCGTATTATTAGTTGGTCCTTAGCGCTCCGTCAGCACGAATGGCCACTCACACACCACTCGTGTGCCGAGACCATGTCTAACTCAGCAGCTTCTTGTGCATCCGAGACGCCAGTCCACAATGCAACAGCTATGAAGGCTAAGACCAAGAAGAAGAAGACGAAACTAGGCGGCGCCTTCCCACGAGCAGTAGGTTTCATGGCGGAAACCTCCCATTATCCACCGGGGGCTACTGAACGCGTCTTTGAAGGTGCCACTCCAGAAGACCTATCCCTGAATGTATGGAGACGACGCCTCGAACGGGGCAATCCGAAGAAGTGGTGCTTCTTCATCTCAATCCTCCTTGATGAACGTCGATTCACTTGGAAGATACCAACCTGTGACGTCACCACCTTCGAGCAGGTCTTGACCAGCAGAGAGCACCGCCACCTTGCTCTGAAGTGCCGACCAGTTGATCTCGAGGCGTGGCCGGAGGCACTCGAGTTCCCGACCCCGCTGGCCAGCGATTTCGACTGGGAGGAATACGTCGAACTAACCAAAAGAAGATTCAAGACCTCCAGCTACGATCCTACTACCTGCCGAAACTACAAGATCACACCGATTAGGTCTACAATATTATCTCCATCACCTTCACAAAGTGACGAAATTGCAGCTGCGACGCCTGATACTCCAGCATCAACTCCATCACCTTCACAAGGTGATGAACCTGTAACACCGTCATCTGATTCCTCAACACCGGCAGTCTTCCTGGGACCGGAACAGGGTCCGGTGCCACCAATCCACGTTAACTGCGCTGGAAACTACTGGCAATTACTGGTCCAGTTGCAGAGCGCCATGAAGCTCCCCATGTTCAGCTGGCCAGACCATCTGGGACTTAAGATCCTGCTGTCCTGCCCCGCAGACTTCGAGGCTGCCACCCAGATGCTACGGGAAGCCTCCCTGTCCTTCGACATCATGCTTCCTGGTCACAGAACAAAGAAGACAGGCATCAATACGCCGAGTACAGCAGAAAAACCACCGTCACGAGAGCTGGTTCAGTGCTACAGATGTCAGAATTTTCGACATCTCGCAAGCGACTGCACTGAACCAGCTAGATGTGTCCGCTGCGGAGGAAGACATTATGTTGCTGATTGCGACAAGCGTCGCGAGGACGCTGTTTGTTGCAACTGCGGCTCGTCACACGCTGCTTCTTATCGCGGATGTCGAGCTTGGAAGCAGCAACGTAGCAAGAAGAAACGAAGCCAACGTAGTGGGTTCCATATGCAGCCCGCAACAAGTCGGCAAGAGCGAGGGCCCTGCCCTCCAGCGACCACACGCACTGAGCAGTTCCGAGAAGCCTACTCGCAGCCAAGAAAACAACGAAGTAGAGCTACAACAGCGGAATCAGGGCAACGTGCTGCTACTACTACCAGACAGCGGCCATCACAGAAACAAGTAAGGCCGAAGATCACCAGTGGGGAAAGCAGCGGAGGAGGCAGAGTAACATGCGACCACTCCTTCTCCAGACACGCTGCCGATCAACGAGAAAGAAGATTAGACGAACTCATCACCCTTCTCACGCAGTTGATAAATCACCTGACAACAAAAGAAGACATGTCTGCCTCCTCGAGGCAGCCCTAACTTCGCCACATAAAACGCGGCGTACCACTTCTGATGTAACAAGAAGGACGCGGCGGCAACCATTAGAGAAGAAAATCATTAACAGCCTACCGCGAAGACTCACCGACAGTGAAGCTACAACCAATCCAAATGCTGTAGGAGTAAATGTCTAGCGACAAACACTCCGCTATACTCTGCTCAACGGAGCAGTTACTAGGCTATAGGCACCAATGGCCTGCTATGTTTGTCAGCGGCAGTTTCATATTCGCCGAGACAACTGACCAGTGGATTGGCAGAGTGATGTGCTGCTCTGTAGAATTTATAGGCATGTTGCCGGAACCTGTCAATGAGCTTCTCTGTTCCCGACGCCTCATGGACTGCGACGGTGGGGAAACGGTTGGGCAGATGTAGTGCCCGCTTCAGTGTTCCGTTTTGCAGCACCTGCAACTTTCTCAGGTGGCAATTAGCAGTGTACCCCCAGACGGTGCAAGCATATTCAATTACCGGCCTAATCAAGGAGCAATAAATGGCAACTCCTAGGTGAGGTACCAACGAACTTTCCCGGTTAAGTATAGGGTAAAGAGAATGGAGCCGAGCACTTACCCTTTGCCTGATGTGAGCTCGCCATGTCAGCTTACAGTCAAGTGTTACACCAAGGTAACGAGCAGTTGGTGCCCAGGGAATGGTTTTACCTCTGAGCTGAAGTTGCGGGTGAGGTAGTTGCTCACTACGGCGTCCTAGGCGTCGCGTCAGCATAATCGCTTGCGTTTTGACAGGGTTTATACTTATCCGCCACCTTCTGGCCCAGGCTATCGTCTGCTGAAGAGCTTCCCGCAATCGTCTCGTCGCGATGGCTCTGCTACGGCTGGATGTAAAGAATGCCGTATCGTCGGCGTACGTGGCTGTTTTCACATTCACAGGTGCTGGAATGTCGGCTGTGTAATGGCAGTTTGGATTTATTTATATAATTAAAGGTAAATATTTGGCTGCGAGAATCAGGTTTTTTTTCGTTAAGCGCGATGTACTTAAAAATAATTGGATGGATTTTTAGGAGTCTCAGCATTGTGGGCTCTCAGTCCCAGGAATAAAATGAATAATATTTTATCTCATATATTTCTTTTTAATACACAACAGAGTCTAACTTACTTACATACTTCCTCTTCATGGATAGGCCAAAACCTGTTCCGACCTCATTCTTCCGACCATCTCTTCCTAGGTCTTCCAATGTCCCTTCTGCCTGTGGGATGGTACTCCAGGGCAAGCTTAGGAAATCTGTCTTTTCTCATCCGTAGGACGTGGTTCTTCCAGTTATCCCTTTTTTGGGTAATTCTATCATTTAGCGGGGAGATATTCAGTTGTTCCCTTATTTCCTCGTTCCTCCTCCTATCATTTAGGGAATACCCTTTTACTGACCTTAAAAATTTCATTTCCGATGAATTGAATTTTGCTTTTGTATTGCGTTTTATTTACCCATGTTTCGCTGCCATATAGCAGAGTCGGTACGGCCATTGTTTTATAAAACTTGAGTTGAGTCTCCTCTCGTGCTTTACCTTTCAGTGTTCGTCGAATTGTTCCACACATATACTGAAATCGGTGAAGTTTCTTCTTCACCTCGTTATCCTCATTGAAAGATAATTCACATCCGAGATAAGTAAAGCTGGAGACTTGTTCTATTGGCTGATTGTCTACCACTATTTTAACTCTGATAGGGTATTTTCCCTGCCATGCCATAACTTTCGCTTTTTGCACGAGACAACTGCAGATTGTAATCTTTGCTGATAATGTTTAGTATATGAATTGCTTTTTGAAGTCCATCTTCATTTTCCTGGAGGATAAATTGGTCGTCTGCAAACAACATAGTATTTATGTAAGTGTTGTTGCTTATTTTTATACCAGGATGGACATTTTCTTTCCATTTCCTAACTAAGTCATCTATATATATATATTAAAAAGTGTTGGAGACAGGCTACAACCTTGCCGCACTCCTTGGTTAATTGCTATTTCTTCTGTAAGTTTATTTCCCAGGTCTAAGACGATTTGTGTCCTTCTATACATATCTTGAATAACTTGTATTAAATGCTGTGGATAACCATTTCTTTGCATTATTTCCCATAGTTTTTGTCTATTTACTTTATCGAAAGCTTTTTCATAGTCTATAAAAGCAATGAAAGTCTTTAAATTAAATTCTCTTCTCTTTTCCAGTAGTTGTCTAAGGCAGAATATATTATCTATGCAGGACCTTCCTTTCCTAAACCCACATTGTTCTTCTGATAGGAGAGCATCTGCTATTACTTTTAGCCTGTTATTTATTATTTTTGCATATATTTTGTATCCCGTATTTAATAAACTAATTCCTCGATAGTTATCACATGAATTCCTATCTCCCTTCTTAAAAAGTGAAATAACTTTGGCCTTCCTCCATTCTTCTGGGATGGTTCTCTTTTTCCAACACATATTAATTAAGTGTAAATATCTAAATTTCAGAATCATTCCCCCATACTTAATCAATTCTAAATTAATTGTATCTAGTCCAGGAGCTTTTCTATTTTTAAATGATTTTAGTGCTGCATCAACCTCCTCTATGTCTATAGGATCTATTTCTTTAGTATCCACATGGTACATTCCTATTTTCTCTTCTTCTTCTTTATAATTACTATTGTACCATAATGTTCTGTAGTGTTTTACCCATGCCTCTTCTTCAATTACATTTATATTAGCGCTTTCCTTTTCATCCTTGTTGAGATGTTTCATAAGTTTATAAGCCATCTCTTGTCTACCATGTACATCATCTTCTATTGAACTGATTAATCTATCCCATCCCTCTTGTTTCAACTTCTTTGTTATTGTCTTAACAATATTTCTTCTTCTTTTATATTCATTTTCATTTTCTAGGGTTCGATCCTGTATCATTTTTAGATAAGCCTTTTGTTTTTGTTTGACGGCTTCTGCAATTTCTTCGTTCCACATTTTAAGTCCAGTTTTTCTTCTAAATTTCTATTTCTTGCCAATGGCTTCATATGCTGCTTTCAGTATTGATGAAACTATAGTTTCCCATTCTTTATTGATGTCATTATTTGTTGGGTTTTCCAGTAAGCGCTGTTGTAATCGGCTTTGATATAGATGTTTTATTCCTTCATCTTTTAAAAGGTAGGTCTTAAAAACTTCTTGATATTGTTGTAAGTTTTTATTCATTCTTTTCCTCCATTTAGCAAGTATTCTTATTTTTGATATAACGAGATAGTGATCTGTATACATATCACTACCTCTATGTACACTGGTGTCTACTACATCTGGACCTAATTTTTTATTAACCATTACATAGTCAATGATAGACCTTTGTCCTCTTGCCGTCCATGTAAATTTATGGATATCTTTTTTTGTAAAGAATGTATTTGTAATCTTTAACTGGTTGAAGGACGCAAATTCTCTCAGTAGTTTCCAATTTTCATTTAATGTGTATTCACCTCTGTTCCCCATTACCTCTGGAATTGGACTATTTCCTACGCGATTCCTACTCCTACAGAGTCTAACTGTTAAGCAAAAATTACTAGTCAC
>CM061920.1:34338745-34397107 GCA_031002005.1 Vandiemenella viatica | reverse complement strand
GCTGGTAGCGGCGCACGCCAAGTATTAATTGCTGGCGATCATTCCTCATCCAACTACCGGTCAAACCAAATTCCCATTCAAAATTAATACCAGAGAAACCTATTACAGCGCCGCGCCGCGCCGCCTCCAGGCCACCTGCGTAATCGATTGGTGCCCGTAATTTAGTCTTCCTGCAAGACGTACTAATTTATGATAACTTACACCACTCGTCCAGAGAAACGAGTAGCATTGAATGCTACAAAGCGATCTAAATCTACTTTCTAAATTCACCCCGAAGCTTCCGTACACAGGAATGTATTTTTCTGGCACATTTATTTTCATGTCATTGGTCGGGTTATAATGAAAGTCGGTATATTCTTGCGCTGTATTGTTTTACACTCGAAAACTGCAGATTGATTCGCTCGCCACTCCCTACTGGGGAGATTAACGTTCCTGTGACGTTAAGATTGCTTTGAATAAGGATGCGTAAGATAGGTTCATCTTCACTTTTATTGTAGAGAAACATTTAACATTTGCATCAGACTATTTTTTTTTAAGAGTTATGTGGTATAAATAAAAATATGGATACTCCTCCTATCTTTATTCCGAGTTACTCCCCGAGTAATGCAGAGCAACATTTTGTATGTAACAATGAGATCATTACAGACTCAAACAAATACACCGTCTCGCGATTCCAGCTATTATTAGAAACAGTTGAAATTTACTTAAAACTAACAGGTATTAAACATAAATAATCTTAAATGAAATTATACACTATTTACAAGCTTAAAACATTGCAGCGATTAAAGTAAAGAGTTTCAATATATCAAAACACATTCAAATGCTGGCACTATGTAACATATTAATGTCAAGTAATTAAAATGCCATGAATCATTAATCATGATTATTAATCTTAAATTATTGCGTTCCACTATTGACAATTGAACCTCAACGCCCACCAAAGTTGCCTTGGAGTAGAAAGGACCCCTATGAACCCTTCAACGGCCACAGGTGGGAGGTAGCCTACCACCGCCGTTTGAAACCCCTGTATTAGGTTTTACCGGTTTTTTCTTCTTTTTTTTACTTATGGCTTTACGCCTCGTCGATGTCGAGGTCATTAGAGGCAGAATGGGACTGGGAACAAGGAACAGCAAGGAATTCGGCCATGGCCCTTTTGATGGAAGCATCCCGGCATTCGCCTGGAGTGATTTGGGCAAACCATGTAAAACCCCTATCTGGATGCCCGGACGGGTATTCGAACCGGTGTCCTCCCGAATGCGAGGCCAGAGCAGATGTTACCGTGCTGAACGCAAGCGGGCTGGTTGCATTGCTGAGCGGCATAGCGGACGAACGGCAAGGCAAGTGTCATTTGGGGCGCCATAGTCTTTAATATGGATGCCGCTTCCTAATATTGAGGTCAGTTTATACGGAAACTGCTTCATCAGGCAGTGGCGTAGCTAGATCAACAAGGGCCCCGGGGCAAAAAATTTATTTTGGGCCCTCAGGCCAGACGGGTGACCTTTTTTTTTGCTTTGTATGCTGGTAGGGCCCCCTGAACTGAGGATGGGGGCCCTTGAATTGTTCTTTAGGGGCCCCTGAGCAGTGGTTGGGGCCCCCCTGAGCAGCGAGGGCCCTTAGTGAGGGGCTCCTGTGTTCTCACCGTGAAGGCTCGTGGGCCCTCTAAACTGCGCTTGAGGGCCCCTAGAGGTGCGCTTAGGGGCCCCTTGAGGTATGCTTGAGGGCCCCCTGAGCGTGAGGGCACCGGTGCACTGCACCGCCTAGCCCCATAGTAGCTACGCCCCTGTCATCAGGGAGGTTTCAGGGCTCGAGACGCTGTCCCTCCTGCAGGTAGCTCCAGATGGCCACGTTTCAGCGGGACAATGTCTGGCACCATGTGGAATGTGCAAGCCATCTTCCAAGAACCAAGAGTACCACTGCTCCCTCACTGCCATAGTGCACGGACAGTTCTGTAATTCTAATCATTCGTAAACTGAGATATCCCTAATCCTTGGAATAATTTTCATTGTATTCACATGTCTCCTGCTTGATGTTGCAATTTTCTCAAACACTAGTGTACGTATTGTAAGAACCTTTATCGATTTTTAAACCAAACTACCGGATAATTGTAGACAAGAAAGTACAGAAATAGCCAAGGGCAATCAATCCTCAGCTTTTTAACAAAGGTTCAAAACATTCCAACTTTTAAATTAATTCCACGTGTGTCAAATTCTGGGCAGGTACAACATTTAACTTTTTATACACGATGTAGGTTTTTCCCTTATGATTAACTTTTGTTGACATTTCTACATCTACATGCATGCTCTACAATTCACAAGTATAGTGGTTGGCAGAGGGTGCTTGGCACCAAAACTAACTCTGGGCATTCCAATCTCGAAAGAAAGAATACACATAAGCATCAGTATGACATCTTATTTCTGTAATCTTATCTATTCTGCCATTGCGGCCTAAATAGTTAGGCGGACGAAGTATTTCATTGCATTCGTAAATGAAAGAAGAATTTCGGACATTCGCCAACAAATTATGACAAAACCGACTTTGTCTGCCTGCCAGATAATCCCAGCCCAATCTATGTATCAATTCATTGACGCTATTGTAAGGGCTGTAGCAAGCAGTCACAAATCGAGCGGCTCTCCTCTGTACTTTTTCTAACGCGCCGATCAATAGCTTACGGAATGAGAATCCGCGAGAGTTTTGTAAGCTATTTCCTTAGTATGAGCCCTGCAATTCTTCAAAATATGACCTATGTATCTTAACTTAGAATTAATCTTACCCACAACGGAAGTTATGTGCTGATCCCATTTCATGTTGTTCTGTACTAATACCCCCAAAATTACACAGAATCAACCCGGTACACAACTGTGCTATTCACTGTGTACTCATAAGCAAACGGATTCTAGACGGTACAATCGAGCTGAGTAACGACATGGTGCTCGTAGGATATAAATCTTAGAAACAAATTTGCATACAACTGCAATTGCTGGAAAAAGTAAAACTGTTGTAATTTTCTAACTTCCGTCGTTCGACCCACAGAAAAGATAGACCATTCACAGGATACCTGCATTTTTATGCCTACCGCTTATTGCATCCATTCGTCAGTAAGACTCAATACATCGTTCGTGATATAGCAGTAACCAATCACACATCTGTCTCGTTCTAGGCTCAAGTAAAATTTAAACTTCCAGGACGCTGTAGTCTTCTCACGTTTTTTCTGGCTACGATTTTTTTGAAGTATTTTAAAGACACTGTTTCAACTATCCATTATTGTCATGGGCGCCGACAGGGGAGTGCAAAGGGAAGCACTTGCACCCCCCCCCTCCATGAAAGAAAATACACAGAAAAAGATAAAGAAACTAAAAATTTGTTATTAAATTCACTGTTTGAATAATAACTTCAGGCGCCTAGGTTGTTCAAATTTGTTCAACACCTTGTCAATAAATTCAGTATCCTTAGTTAATAAGTGTTACATATAATGTATAAAAAGGAAACAGATACACCTCCCTTAAACTAATCCTGCTGGCGGCCATGATTTTTTAATCAGATTCTGTAGTTTGGCATGACATCACCCGGTTGCATCTTGCTGGAGTGCAGTGGAAGTTCTTACTATTCCTCGTGTGACCTTCCAGTTTAATTGTGGTTGTCATATTCGGTGTGTCATCTTTGGGGTTGTCAGGTCCGTGTGTTTCATTTATTGAAGTTGGTGGACTGGTCGCCTAATGTTCTCATTAATGTGTGCTTGTGAGCCGAGGCGTGCAATCAGCTGGTTTTCTGATCGCGCACACTTCTCATACAATGAAGCAGCAGTTTTCTTAAACCGCTGCTGCATAGTTTGTAGTCCAATGACTTGTTATAAAACAGCGGTGGGCGTATCTCTCGCGAGTTTGAACGCAGATTTTGCACATTTGCAGTCTTTTGATATGTGTGGTGGCAGCATTTCCCCACACCACGGTAGCATATTCCAGGACTGGCCTGACTAAGGACGTGCATAGTCTGCTGGCCTGAACAGATTGTAGGTGGTTGTTGGATTTAAGATTGGATAGAGCGCTCCCTCCTTTCTTAGGCTTCCTCCATGTTAGTCTTCGGTCCAGCGTTACGCCGAGGTAAGCTGCTGTCCTGGTCCATTGTATGCCCTCATTCAATACTGTCAACGGTTAAAGTTCTGGGACTTTTCGTCTGGCTATTCTTACTGCCTGGCTTTTGGCAGCGTTGACGGCTGGGCGCCACCGTTTAGCCCTGTTTTCTGCGTTGCTGCAGGTTCATTGCAGTCTCATTCTAACGTGCGTCGCCTCTTGCTACATGCGAACAGTGCCGTGTCGTCCGCGTATAGTGCTATTTTGACTAGTTCCGGCTTACGCACATCGCCAGTGGACAAGTCGTACAGTACGGGGCCTATGACGAAGCCTTGTGGGAACGTCGGCTTGTATGTTTATGAAAGATGATATTACTTCTTTTTTATTTCAGGTTTCATTCCTCCTAGATGAAGCCCAGGAGGCGGGCTGGTGGAGGATTACAAGAACCCTTTTCAGCAAAAAGGGAAGGAAGGAGTTGGGCATGGCCTTTTAAAAGAACCATCCCGGCATTCGCCTGTAGTGATTTCTGGAAACCATGCAAAATCGAAATAATTATGGCGCCCCAAATCATATGACGTATATTGACCATTTTTTTTTCCTTTTCCTCAACGGCGTTCTATAGCCCCACTACTATTTTTAGCTTTATCTGTTGATTTTGTTTGGTTTTGTTGGACTCTTTGGGATGCACTTTAGGGAAAAAAAACAGGTTTGACCTTTATTTAACAGCCTATGAAGAAAACTCTTCAGTTATTTTTTGATTGTGTTATTATTGTTATTATTTGGTGAGAGTCCTTTATCGTGTATTCATTACCGTTCTTAGAAGGCACTTTTGTTTACACCAGTTCATTGGGTGTACCGTTCCTACTGTGTCCAGTCCTTCGGGAAGGATGGCTTCTATCTTGCTGAAACGCTTATCTGACTGGCGGAAGATTTCTGATTGGATGGTAGGCATGTTGTGGTCTTGTATAGTAGGTCTGTTGCTGTATAGATACTAGCATGAGTAATCATACGTAAAGATCTATTTTGTATTCCTTGGAGGTATAGCAGTGTTGATTTGCACGTTGCTCCAAAAACCAGGCAACCATACATGATGAAGGGCAGGATTACTGATTTATATATTCCAAATTGTGCTGAAGTTCAAGTCGTTAGAACCGATGCCATATTCAGTGCCAAGGCTAAAGTTTTTTCTGTCTATCGAGAACATGATGACGAAAAATTAGTTTTTGAACTAGCGTTATCCCCAGGTACCGGTGCTCGGTAATCCAGTGTAACCTCAGTCCCATTAACTCTCGTTGTCTGTGTAGGTACGGCTGTTTGCTGGAGAAATACACAGCAGAGCATTTGGACGTGTTGACCTAGACCTTTATTTCCCGGCGCCACCGGCAAATGCATCCAGATCTCTTTAGGCATTGATTGTCTTCCTCTCATGACTGCCTCCGTTGCGTAGATAACTGTATCATCCGCGGATTGTGCTAAGTATATGGTACATTTAGCAGGACTGATATGTTGTTGACGTCTATGTTGAACAGAGGAGGTACTATTGCAGATCCGTGAGAAATGAACGATTGATTTCCGTGAATTGTCAATCACTGGTCATCGCTCAGAATTTTGTGTCTTTCTGGCGATCTTAGGCAAGTTGTTGTGAAGGTTGTTGTCCGAATACATTTCCTTCAAAGTTCATATGCATTCGTCACTTTTCTTCTTGTATGTATTCTCTGGAGTTGCGCGACTGGTGGCCCTGCTCGTCACTGCGCATTGAGTCTTATGGAGCTTATTACACTAGAGCAGCCAGTGGCGCCGCCACAAACTGGCGGCCGTGCCCCACCACACCTTCGTCGGCCACTGGTGGCGGAAAGTCGTGGCGGGGCATTGTATCACACCTAGCTTATTACACTAGGCCGCCTGGCGACGCAGCCAGACTCGCCACCACTCGTTTTGGCCACCACGTGTTCGGTCTACTTTTCATTAGTGACGAGATAATATGTCTGATAACAAGTATATACATATGCTCCTTCTTGTACTTTTAATGAAAAGGAGAAGGCGAAGGGAGAGAAAGATGCATGTACACCCTATATTATCGTTAAGGGAATCTAGGGTGGGACAAGATGTTCAAAATTTTAAAGAAGTCAGGTCTAAAGTATCGAGATAGAAGAATACTCTACAAACTATATAAGAATAAGGTGGCTATAATAAAAGTAGAGAATCACGAGAGACATGCTTCAGTTAAAAAGGGTATGAGACAAGGTTGTAGTCTATCCCCGTTAATATTCAACTTGTATGTAGAAGAAGCAATGAAGAAAGTCAAAGAAAAATTTCCATGTGGCATAAGTTTTCAGGGAGAAAAAATCAGTATGCTACGATTTGCTGATGACATTGTCTTGTTAGCGGAGAGGGCTGAGGATATTGAGAAGTTACTGAATGACATGAACAAAATACTGAAGGAAGATTTTGGACTGAATATAAATCAAAGCAAAACAAAAGTGATGAAATGTAGCAGAAATGATACCAATACTAGCAGATAGCGGGATTGGTTAATTTGCTTGTGGAGGGAACAGTCGAAGATAAGAACTGTAAAGGAAGACAGAGATTAGAATATATGAAACCGATAATTAAGGACGTGGGTTGTAATGTGTATGTAGAAATGAAGAGGTTAGCACAGGTAGGAAGGCATGGAGGATTGCATCAAACCAGTCGAAAGACTGACGACAGCAAAAAAAAAGGGGGGGAATCTAAAGGGTTGCACGATACACTTTTTGATGAACTGTGTTCAAAATACAGAAGGTTTTTAACTACTTAAGAATATCTAAATCATCTTTTTTTAATTACTGTCATTAATAAAGGTTGATATTACCGGGAAACATACGAAAATGAGAAAGTGCATCTCACCAGAAGAAAAACTCGTCGTCACTTTAAGTTAAGAAAACCAATAAATTGTATTTTAAGATATTAATTTTATTCCATTAGGAAACAAAAAATAAAAAAATATGAATCAACTGTTTATCAAGAAATAGTGACATAAATGCCAGACTTATCCTATAATGTCAAAGGAAATTGATACAAAGTTTCAAAAAAAAAGTTTAAAAAAAGACAAATTGTTTTACATTTATTGAGTATCCATATGTATGTATGGTACATATTGAACAGCAAAGGTTGACTCATTTGTGTATCAGAATTATCATTTGATGTGACCGAAACGTCTGCAGATGGAGGAGATTGTAAGGGACTGTTTGCATCGTGGCGTTGTTGAAATTGAGTCTGGAAAAAATGAATTTGTGGTTGTCGATTGACTTGTCCTGGCTGAGGCTTAGTCTGCTGCTGCATAGGATGTTGTTTCATCGGACGATAATGCATATACTGTTGTTGCATGTGCTGTATTTGCATAGGCTGTGGCTGCAGATGATACTGTAATTTTGATGGAGGTGGTATAGGACAGCAGGTTCCAGTATAACCCACATGCTGCCATCCTTGCTGTACTGGTGTTTGGGCAGCAGCTACGAGAGAAATCATGTCTGCACGGAGTTTTAATTTTTTTTTCAGCAGGTACTTTATGAATCTCGGTTAACATAGAGAGAAGAAACAACTTATCCTCATCTGTTTCATCGAAAGTGCGAGATTTCTCTTCCGATGCAATCTTTTTCTTTAGAACTTCAATTAGCTTATGGTCATTACTGGTTCGTTTTCTAGATTTATTTTGAGAGGTAGTACGTGTAGACCCACAATCAAACGAAACTAAAGTTTCATTTTCTTCATTCACGATGTCTTCTACGCCTGCAGTTTCTAGAAAACGCAATTGTTGAAAATACGTGTACTGTTTTCACCTGATTGCAGCTGAACCACTTTTATTGCCCTTTAACCGAAGTTCTCTCGTGTAACATGATCGGATGGATTTCCACTTCTTCTGAATAAGTGTCACTGAAAAGAAAACAAATGAAGGTATAATGGAGGGAGAGATAAAGAGAGAGAGAAGTTTTTATAACGCTGTTTACATAGTTAAATTATTGTGCGTGAAATTGATGTGTTAGATATGTTCAGGGACGTATTTCTAAATCTTGCACCCAGGGCTAATACGGTTGGCCACCCCCACCCCCTAGAGCAGTGGTGGATCTAGGAATTTTCTGATACGAGGCAAAAACTGTGAGATTGCCGCCCCTTCGAACTTATTTTGTCGACGCCCCCGCCCCGATTGTAGCCACCCCGAGTGTCGTCACCCCAACTGTCACCTGTCGCCTCCTCGCTACCCATTTTCACCGTCTGACTGTAGTAGAACTAAAAACTTAAAAAAGGGTTGCGACATGAATTGCCCGCCATCATCTCTGGAACCTGCCGCTGATATGGTTAGCTGATTGATATTTTTTTCCAGATATGTGGCAACGGGAACTTCAATACAAGATCTTCATTGCCAATACAGAATAAGCCAACCTACAATCTCAGTGTTACTAAGACAGGTTTTAGATGTCATCTGGAAAAACGTGAGAAAAGAATGCTTTCCATAATTTATTGCAGATTTTTGGTTTAAGACGGCTGCTGAGTTTTACGAAAAAACGAACTTCCCAAACTGCATTGGAGCCATTGACAGAAAACATATACTAGTAACAAACCAATTTTTTACAACCCATATTCAACTGAAAGTGGTTCATTATATTATAATTACAAAAACTTTTTCTCGATATTGCTACTCGCTATGTTTGATGCCAACTACAAATTTATTTTCGTGGATGTAGGTTCGTATAGCAAGTCCGCGGAATTTAATAACAGTGTCTTTAAGAAAAAAACTTGATGCGGGAACATTAAATATTCGTGAAGCTGAATCTTCTTACCAGGCCTTTGATGAGCCTGTGCCCTTTGTAATTGTTAGGGATGAAGCTTTCAAATATGGGTTGTAAAAAATACAGCAACCAGTCACAATATGATGTTGTTTATTAAACCATTACCGGTTTCGAGCTATACCTGCTCATCTTCAGATGGTTTGTAAATTTTACATTAACAAATGTAATATACACGAATGTATGGTTGTCCTACAGTAACAAAAGAAGTATTTGTTTATTAAGTTTATTCAGTTTGACAACTAAGCTTCTTAGACCTTACGCAGGTAAATGTTTGAATGTAAAAAAACGTGTATACAACTACAGACTCAGCAGAGCACGCAGGAATAAAGAGTGTACGTTTGGAATATTGGCCAATAAATGGAGAATTATTCATCGACCACTGAATTTTCACCTTCCTTTGTGCGAATCCATAATACGAGTGTGCTATGTTTTACATAACATTGTCAGAGAACGTGACGGTTTCAAATTTGAAGATACCTTGTCCGTCGAAGGTTTATATGGTTTGAGTGAAGATTGTCAACCACCAACAAAAAAAAGCAACACAGCTCAGAGACAGGTTTTGCGATTATTTTGTCAGTGAATCAGGAGCTGTACTATTTAGGTTACTGGATATAGACTACTTGTTTTTATTTAAATTTTGTTGTCTTATAACTAAAACCATGTGAATGTTTGTGAAAAACATTAAACTGTCAATATTTTTTTTTATGTTAACCTTCTTTTTATTAATTTTTAAATTGTCAACATACATAATAAATATTATTTCTGTAGTTGTTATACTTAAGCTGCAGTTTTTTATTTGAAAGCCACCATAATGTAGACAGATGAAGCAAAGCCATCACAAAAAGTGACAGTTTTAGTTATCATATGATATATTAAAACTACGACTTTACCAAAGAATAATATATTTTTAATTACTTACTGAGGTTATTCCTCTCAGCCTAGGACCACTGGTCGAAATCCGGTAGGAATGTACAAATAATTTCATTCCAAGCATTCAATTATACTTGCTTATTACTGTAAGCTTCAGAACTGGCATTCCAAATTTCGGATTGTAGTTCAATCGCACAAATGAAATTTCCAGTATTCACTTTTGCGTCCAATAACTTTTGGCACTCATTCAGGGTTTCTTCATGCTTCTTGCTTTTCCCTTTTGTATTCTCTACACTCATTTCCACTGTGTCATTCTGTTATTCACTGAACATACTGAACTACACAGTTCGCGTACAATGCGAAGAACAGCAGATTGCTCGGCTGTGCAAGAATGGAAACAACGAGTGGCTGGCTGGCTGCGCCACCAGTTTCCTGGTTGTGTCGCCAACAGAGCCACCAGTGGCGCGGCTGGTTGCGCTGCCAGGCGGCCTAGTGTAATAAGGCACTTAGTCACTTCTCTGGTCGCAGCCAGTGAACCTCTCATGTTGAGTAGCGGGTAGAGTTCCTGTAACCTGATTAGGACTTTCTTCCGTAGGTCCTCAATGTATCTCTTTCAGGTTAGCCGTCTGTCTAACGTCTCTTCTAGATATTTAACTGCGGAGTCACACGGAATGTCTTTGCCTATGAAGCGCAATTTTGATGCAGTTATTTCACGCGCTCGACGTTTGCCGAGTTTCCGGGATAGCATTACAGATTGGGATTTCGTAGTGATGATTGGGATACGCCACCTTCGTGCCCACTGCTTAGTCTCTTGCAGTACCTTTTACAGCTTTCGTGTTACTAATACCTTGTTACGGCGATGGGCGAAGAATGCCGTATCGTCGGCATACAGAGCAGTATGTACGCTGGCCGGTGGTGGAATTTCCGCTGTGTACATGCTGTACAATACAGGTCCCAGCACCGAACCTTGTGGAACTCCGGAATGTATTGGATGGCGAGAAGATAGGGCGTTGCCGACTCGTACGCTGAAAGTTCGATCGGCCAGGTAGCTTCGAATTATCTCCACCATCTGGTTGGGAATTCCATGATAATACAACTTTAGTGGTAAACCGTTGTGCCATACCGAGTCGAAAGCTCGTACAACATCCAAGAGAACTACTGGACAGTACTCTTTCCTGTTAAAAGAGGCGGTAGCAGTTTCTACCAAACGCATTATCTACTGTGTGGCAGAGTGCTCTCTTCTGAAGCACAGCTGGAAGTCCATTAGCTGTAAAGCGGCCCCTACACGATCAATATTATTGTGCAATAATATTGCGCAATAATATTGATGTTCTCCCTAGACTGCTCAATAAATATTGCACAATAGTTTAGTTGACTTCGAAATGACGGACGAGCAGGACATAACAGCTGTTGCTATTGCTTAACTGTACTGCGTGAAAAAAAAGTAAGATGAATAAAGAATTGGTATGTGAAACGGAAATATTCACACATGATGGAATTGTCTTGGTGCTTTACACAGGAGATATCTCCTGGTTCTGAATTCATTTTTATAATTTTAAACACTTTTTCAGTATTGCTCTGTTGGGTATAGGAGACGCGAATTACAACTTTTTAATGCTAGACGTCGGATCGAATGTATGTGTCTTCGTGTATATGATGGTGGCTTTCCTAATGTTCCAAATTTGGAGATATGCATGTTAATCACCTCATAAGAACTTTTACCAAACAGTTATAAGCTTGCACCATTTTTTTTCTTCCTGTGACGATGCGTGACTGTTTTAACAATAAGCGAAAATTTTATTGGAAAGATCAGTTTTGTTAGCATTGTTTGAGTAAATTTTGCATTGTATTGATACCTAATAACTCCTTTTAAGGTCACATGTATACTAACTCAAGGTTTGTTGTTATTATTGTGGCTAATAATAAAACTGAAATAATAAATACTTAAATCATTCAGTAATTTTCTCTCCTCTTTCAGTGGTCCCATTGTTTGTTTTGAGCTCACCACATCCTGGTCTCCAAGAAAACTCTGCTGGTCGAAGTACCAAATCGTTGGCGCCACCTCTTCATCTCCACCCACAACTTTCTTTTTTGTATCTTTAATTCGTTTTACTTCTTTCTGTAGTTGGTTCTCAAAGAATCGATCCTTTTTGTAACATCTTCCCTCGTAGCAATTGCATGTTTCTCTTTATATTTGTGCAGCAGAATTTCGTAGACCTTATTTTTTCCTGTCTGTTTTTATACTCAGGCGCTTTGACATTCCATAATGCTGGTAAACCTTGCACTCACTTCACTTTTGCATTCATGTTCAGAAGAAAAAATCGATGAAAAAAATATTACAGTATCAAATACAAGCGGAGACTAGTGATCGTGCCTGTGTCTGGAGAACAATGAGGGGATATTGCGCAATATCGCTCACAGACGGGACAATGTATTACAGGTTGCACAATATATTTCAAAATGTTTAGATTCACTCAATTATATTGCACAACCTCTCAATCTAACCTACAGACTGTGACGCTTATCGTTGATTTGATGGACTGATTATAATTATAAATAACTCAGTTCTGTCGATCCAAAAATATATGGCTTATTTTATAATATTTGAATCTACTAGAAATTGCAATGAAGTTGGTTATTCTCAGAAGATGCAGGTTCGTTTTTTGGCAATGATTCAATCTACTCATCTACTCTGATAACTAACAACTCTCGAGTCCTAATCTCCATAGCAACTTATATCTTATTGCTTTTTCTCTCTAAGAGTATATATATTATTAATTTTTATTTACTCTCAGAAATCAAAAATATAGTTTTCTTATGAAAATATTTCTGTTCTGGCACAAGACGTTCAATATTATTGTGCAACCGTAAATATTGTGCAATAATATTGACCGTGTAGGGGCCGCTCTAGTAGGTAATAAGGCTGTAAATACTTCATGTACCGTAAATAATCAGCTCAAATTAGGATACATACATAACTAGATTTAGATATTAGCAATAGGATACCCTGGCGCTAAGGACGACATGCAGCTTATGTCTGCGACATATCACGATGGATGGCTAAGCCAGTCTTGTTTGTGATTTCAGGTAATAATATCTGAAGTAGTAGACCTGATGAAGACAACCGAGCCGGTTGTCGAAACGTTGTCGTTTTTCAACACTATACGGCTTAACTCCTGTGAACAATTCATTTGATCAATAGGCCGTGATAGTCTCCACTCACATAATGTTTATGTGGTCAGGCATTGTTGATCTGCCATAAGTTGTTACAATTTTTATGGTTAATCTTACATTACCACATTGAGTTTGGTAACATCCTCATCTGTTTTTATGTGGAATATAGATAGGGTTGCCAGATACAGGATTATAATTTCCGGGACATTTCTGGAATAAAAAAGAAATTTTAGTGGTATGTTTAAAGAGTGAACAAAAATTCAAATTAATAACAAAAGTTGTATTTTAAGTAAAAATTATGCTACATAACATATATATATATATATATAAGATTATTAATTCAACTTTTGTTGAAAATCCATATCAAGTAATATCGTAAGTTAGGGAAAGAAAATTAGTATACGTGAATTCCAGGACACGGGATCAGACAAAATTCCGGGACAATCCCGGATCACCCGGCAATCTGGCAACCCTAAACATATATGAGGCAGGTTACACAAAGAGTCCAAATTTTGATGCAGCTAGGAAATCTTTATATCATAGATTGTTAATAGTTCAACTGCGAGAAAAATCTTAAATTTAGCTGACTGCAAATCACGCTAAAATTTGTTTAAAATAATATGTAAATAATCTATAATCATAATAGGACGGTAACCGGAATAAAGATCTGGTAGATATTCTATGTATTTAGAATGTTTTTAAAAAAAATGAGTTTGGAGAACCATTAAAAAGCTTTAGAGAACAAGTTAATTTAAAAAAAAAATGTGTCTATTCTACTATCTGTCTCTCTTGTTAAAAGTCTATCTGTTAGGATGTACGGGAGTCGTGTATTGATGGGCTTTAGAATAATGAACAATCAGGGGTATCACGGGATATGTTCCATTTCGATGTGAAGTCGGAAAGGCAAGAAATCGTTGGATGCGATGCACGCAGAAATTAAGTGTCGGGTTTAGTTACTCCCACTGTCAAAATGTTTCAGCAAACCAGCGGCATGGTATTAATTTTTTTTCTTATCTTTTTTCACGCTGGTGATTGGTTGACGGTGACATAATCTAGATATTACATCAGGCGCCCCTCAAGGAAGTGTAACAGGTCCACTTCATTTCCTAATTTTTATATACGATGTTGGAGACAACGTTAATGGCAATTTACAATTTTTTCACTGTCGAAGTATTTATTTATAAAGAAGTAAGGTGCTCAGACGATTGCTTGAATTGGATGTCATTTCGGAACGGCCCTATGAATGACAACTTACACTAAATTGCAAAAATGACACTGTGAATAAGTATCAAAAAGAATCCATTTGTTCATGAGTGCAAAGAGAACAGTTCAGTTATAAACATGATTGATTCCCTGAAGTATTCGGGCGTAACAGTACAAAGAAACATAAAATGGACTATATACATAAATTGGTAGAGCTAGGCAGAATTTTGAAGAATAGGGTATATGCATGTATTATTTTTTTATCTTAAATCAATTGTCTACCATATTATATAACCGTAAAGAATATAATATTGATAAAAATATTAAAATTTAACATAAAAAATATTTTAAAACTGCAATCTAGTTCTAGGGGACCTGGACGTGAACGGACTGCGTTTTTACGCCTCGTTTAAATGCACATTACTCATGATCCATAATGCGGAGGAAGTTGCGATTTTGTACCAACTCTGAATCACATTAACTAAACGTGTATATAGAAATTTATCTGTTATATTTTAATAATTACAACATCTTATCTAGTAGATTATTTTATAACACACATTCCCATTCTGGTACCATTTACTAGTGCATCATCAGTCTATTATGCCTCTCCTTTTTAGGAAATAGAAAAAAATTTAGTGGTAATTCTTAAACAAAATAATTGGGTGGCATAATAAGTTTTTTTTTTTTTCCTATTTCCTCAGACATATTCCAGTTGGTGTTCTGCACTGTGGAGTATTGTATGTGGTGGAGTGTTACATCTCAAAAGTTTTATGTTTTAGAACCAGTTTTCTACCATAAATGGGAGGAAGTCGAAAACCAGTTTATAAATACTTTATTCTACCCAAATGAAAAAAATACAATAAGAAATGAACCTCATATAGTGTATTTTTATGTCTCCCGAGATGCGAATGTAAGAAAAAAGTTGTGTATAGCTATGATGAGACGAAAAGAATGTTCAACTAGTTGTTTATACTGTCGTGAAGATAATTTTAGTGTAAGTATATAATGTTTAATGTTGTTATGTTAAATTTGTTATAATACATAACAATTCGTTACCTATTCAAACTCTAATCATAACCTAGTTTACAGAAGTTTAATATATACATTTTTTGAATCATTTCTTATTCAAGCTATATTCAAAGCAACTACGAACCTTTTAAAGCCATCAAAGGAGACCATCAGACATTTTCAAAACGTATTTCAATCTCCTGAATATATTTCTACCTGAACTCATGACTTCAAGAGGACACATCGTTTAATGACTGAACTGGCTGATAATGATATCTCTGTGGTACCGTCGTTTCTTCAAATGTGCCTACCAAAAAAATTTCAGTGTCTTTTAATTACAAAATTTGGGATTTATTACCTGGAGTTAGAATGGTGCCGACGGTGAGGTGTCCGCTCCCTAATTTTCCAAACAGGATTTAAATATCCACAGTAACAGATATTATTATTAATTTCTATCTGCAGAAATTGTTTGGCATAAATTTGTTATTTTATTTTATTTCAACTTTAAAACAAATCTCATTACTTCTAACAGATTCAGCAAATGCCAGTGACTTCCTTATACGCCTCGCTATTAGACATTGAAATTTGGTCTGGATGCGAATTTGTTTTCGCCACGTACATTATTCTGTTTTCAATCATTTATACCCAACCTCTTCCAGGAATTAAACATGTCGATCACAGAAGAACAAAAAAAAAAATCGAAATTCTCGATGTTACGTATTACGTTTGAATACTTTTTGACGTCATACAAATATACAAAAGACGAAAATGAAATAAAGTAAGAAATAATACCTATTTCAATTGAAAAAAACACCAAAACAATAAACTTATTAACAAACCGTGAAAAAATTATGCAAGAATGTAGACTTTCCTGGCGTTTGTTTGCAGTGTGTACCTGAGTATTGTGTTATGAAAACGGAATCCGGCGGCATTTCCGTGAGAACTTCATTTTGAATTAACGATTTTCTGGAAAAAATACTTTTCTGCTAGTTTATAATGACGAGCTGAATGGTATGTTCTTGCATGTCATTTCTGTGCTAATGATTAATTTAGTAAAAATGTTATAAAACAACGCGCAATGTAATTCCTTGTGTCTTACCTGTAACAAAAACTGTCAGTTGTCACTCTGGTCCAGGGTGCATTTAAACTTTACCACAAACTCCGCTAATATATTAGACCTATATTTCATTGTCGGTTACTCCGGCATGTACCTTGATTCACACTAGGTGTATCTAATACGTAGCTAATGCTCTAAACACTTAATTACCTCGCAGATTTCACTACAACGACGTCAGCGACTGTAGAATCTGGTTTTGATGCACCGAGCAGGGCGGTGTAACGGTTAGCGTTCTCGCTTCGCATTCGGGAGGACGGCGGCTCGAATCCCCGTCCGGGCATCCAGATTTGGGTTTTCCATGGTTTCCCCAAATCACTCCAGGCAAATGCCGGGATGCTTCCTTCAAAAAGGCCATGGCCGAATTCCTTCCCATTCCTTTCCCCCATCCTTGCCCCCCGTCCTTTCCCGTCTCTAAAGACCTCGATGTTAAAAAGAGACGTAAAGCAGTTACAAAAAAAAAAAAAAAAAAAAAAAAGTTTTGATGCATTATACGTTTTCGTCATAGAAAAATCGTTTTTTGGGAGATCATTCTACAAAACCGATTCCATTCCCTATTTGCTGTATGAGTACTCTCGCAAGAATACAACATTTCACCAGTTATGCTGATGAATTATCATAAAACACAATCATAAAATGATAAAAACGCCCAGAAATCCGCCTTTATCTGAAATTTGAACGTGTAGTTCGACGTCACGATTCGATTCGACAAAATACGTTGAGTTTCGCGAAGTTACATTTCCCTTGTATTTTTAACACTTAAAATCTATAAATAAAAAGCAAATAAATAGGAAAAAACGTTGTAGCGGTAATTCTACAGTAATAAAGCTTCCAAACAAAATTACTAGACGTATATTTGAATTTCACGCATAATCCCTATAGTTGGCGTGAAACACTCTCGAGCGTCATCATTTGGACTACTGTTGCGCCGCTTCGGATCCATATCGTAAGGCAATAATTTACTGTATAGAGAAAATACAGAGAAGAGTCGTTCGATTCGTGACTGCATGCCAGTGCTTACAAAATCGTCACAGAACTGATCTACATCTACATCTACATATATACTCTGCAATTCACAAAATTGTGGGTGGCAGAGGGTGCTCAGCACCAAAGCTAATCTCTTTGCTGTGCCTTCCAATCCCTAATGATACACAGATTGGGCTGGGATTGTCTGGCAGACAGCTGACGCAGGTTTCGCTTGAATTTACTAACGAACATGCGAGTATCTTCTTTCATTTACGAGTGCGATGTAGTACCTTGTACTCCAAACTATTTAGGTCGCAATGACAGGAAAGATAAAATTAGATAATTAAGATGCCGTTCTGGTGCTTATATGTAGTCTCATTACCACTTTTTCTATTCGACATTGGAATGCTCAGAGTAAACATTAATTTTGGTGCCTAAAATAGTTGTGAGTTGGCCGTTGCAAAAACACTTTTGCCATATGGGGATACATGGAAAAACAGCCAGATGCCACATGTTCATGCGGGGAGGGAGAAACCAATGGTACATATGCCGTCTTGTCCACAAATCGGAATGAATGTATCCCAATTTCACCTCCAATCACCTACTGACAAAGCCATCGCATTGGCGGAAAAACTGCCACATATTTGATTCTGTCATCGGCACGAAGAATAATTGCAGAGTATGGCTGTACATGTAGAGATCCTTGCGTTAAAACATAAGTTGGCTAATGTTACGGGTAACAGCTGGTAGTGTATCGACCGCTTGTGTCGACTGTCGCGGTTTGAGCGATCCTGCTGCTATGGGCAGTTTCGCTCTCCGAGCGGCGCGGCCCCTTTCCTCGCCGCAACCCGCAATGTCCCTCCTCCTTATCGACTCGTAACGTATATAAAGCCGCCTTCCTCGAGTCCTATGAACCGCAAAAACCCGGAAGTATTGGGCCGGCAAGTTTTTCTCGCACGACTGCACCCGCCGCGTGATAAGTTGAGCAGCACTAGCGCCACCATAAATTCGCGTTCGGAGCTGGCAAAGCGGACTTCCTATTCGTCGGCAGCCACCCCCACACAGGAACCCGCACCCTGCCGGGAAGCAAAGCAAGCGTACCGCGCAGATAAGGGCTAACTGTTTAAACACCAGAAATTGACTTTTCGTCAGCGCGGATAATAGAAATTGTTAATAATAAGATCGGGAACAAGCTGAATAATAGGCAGGGTGGCAGGGCCCGGGTGTGGGGGATGACAAAACGCGCCGGCACCCCCTCCCCTGCCGCCAACGACATAATGGTCTATTCTGAGGGCTACCGGCGGGGGAGGGTTTTTAGTATGTATGTGCCGCGTCGGCGCGTGGCTCGGCTTATCAGAAAATGAGTCACTTTAGTCCGCGCTGACAGACAAGCTCCGGAAATTGAAATAAGAAATCCTAGCGTAAATGAATGATAGCGTATGGAGAGGCGCCATCCTCCTCCGCTTTCTCTCCCCGTTCTCCTCTCGTCGCCTCTCTCCCCTCCGCCGTCCGTACGCTTTAGCGGATGAGTACGGTAACCATAGTAACTAGTTTCCAAATACAGAGATTTAAAATGACCTAGCAGTTAGGGTCTAATTTTCAGGTCTTGGAATGGTGACAAAAAGGGGCTCCCACCATCTGAAACAGCTCAAATGCATACAAATTCTGGCACTGATTACTCAGCATATTCAGTGAAATAGTGACCTTAATTTTCCTTTTATTAGTTATTACTACTTAATAAGTAATTTTTATCATATATTCTACAGTCACTGCTCTTTTAGTACTACCTACCCACATTGAGCATAATTTCATATGGTAGATGAGAAAGGTATGGATCATTGTCCTCGAAATCTCGGGAAGGGAGGGGGAAGATGAAAGAGGAAAGGAGGGGAGGGAGAAGGGTGTAGGGATAAGGAAGAGCCAATCCTGCATCTCCCTCAAGATCAGTAACCCATATGAGAACTTGGCACTTTTCACATTACTATGATTTAATTATTGAAGTTTCTGTTCATGCTCACCAGCCTGTAGGGGAGATGAGAGGGAACGAATACCGCATACTTATTTTCACAAGAAATAACACGCACAAAAATAAATATACAAGCCTTCTCAGTGCTTAAAAAAAAAAATGAATTCCGATATTTTCATTCCTACGGCCACCGAAAAATACACCTTCCTGCAGTAAAAAACATATGTAGATAATTCTTTACAGCTGTAGAACGCCGGTCCATCAAATAATTATACAAAATAGATGTTTATTATCAATTATAAGAATAACTATCCATCGCCTCGTATTCGGGAGGACGGCGGTTCGAATATCCATCCGGGCAACCAGATTTGGGTTTTCCGTGGTTTCGCCAAATCATTCCTGGCAAATGCAGGGATGTTACTTCAAAAGGTCATGGCCGAATTTCTTCCCGTACCTAGTAACCAGTCCTTTCCCGCCTCTAATGACTTCGACATCGACTAGGTGTAAAGCCATGAACTAAGTAAAATAAAAATAAATAAAAAACTTTGTATCATAATGCAATCCCAAATATTTGTGATACTTAATGTTTTTCGATAAAGTACTTCGTTTTCCATCCCAGTTCCAATCATGGCATCTGATTTTAAGACTTTTTCAACCCAAATCCGGAGACATGGGCCAGTTCCTACACCACTCTGCTGTGAGGCCGCTGGCGAGCTAAACACGGATCGCCAGACACTCCTCCGTAACTTTTACCACGTAGGGGAGATGCAGTTGACAAACACATTTTAGATCATTCTATGATACTGCCACTGCTTTGTGTACATATGTCTGATTAAATAGAATGAATAGTAAACTGAATATATTTTCTGAACAATGGTGAGCATATATAATTTGATCTAATACGCGTATATGTTGGCCTTTTTTAGCTTTATTAGCAACGAGAATCTATTTTATTTTGAAAAAGAAACTAATAATTAACTATAAGAAACTTGCCTCTACCATCTTCGATTTTCGTCCCTTTTTGGAATATTTATAGGACATTAGCGTTGCCCGGCATGCTATGCAATGCCTATTTCTATAGCTTATAAGTGTATTTTTCTGTTGGTATTAAAGTATAAATATGCAAAGTTCCACCGATAGTGGATAAAAACTGCGGGTATGTGTAAAAAACATTGACAAAAATAAAGGTGGTGGAAGGGGGGAGAGGGGTTGGGTTTTCATAAATCAAGTGTATACAGTATTTTTCTGTTTGTTTTAAAGTATACGTGCGAAAAGTTCTATCGATATCTGATAAAAATTGTGTGTGTGACTAAAAAACATTGGAAAACATATTACGGGGGTGGAGAGGGTTTGGGTTTCTGAAAACCAAATGTTGACAGTGTTTTTCTGTTTATTTTAAAGTATACGTGTGCAAAGTTCCATCGAAATCGGATAAAAAATTTGCGGATTCGTATAAACTGAAGGGTTGTAAAGGAGGAGAAGGGGAGTTTTTTTTTTTTTTTGTCACAAACCTTTGTACGCGTGCACACAATAACTCACCAAAGTTTCATTGTAATCGGTTGAATGTTATAGGTTCGCATAGAAGACAAACAAACATTCATTTTTATAGGTATATAAGATTGCAGGTCACGCCCAGAAAGTGTAAGGTGGCGGAACTCCTAAGCGGAGCCACAGAGTCGCCCCCTCTAGACTGTCAGTAGGATGGCTTCCTTTGTTTGTGTTGCAGACGTTTGGCGGAGGAAATTTCCACGGGACTTCGGGAAAGAGGTTTCTCCCGAAAACGAGTACCTTTTTTTTTACTTATGGCTATACGCATCGTCGACATCGAGGTCATTAGAGGCGGGATGGGACTGGGGACAAGGAACGGGAAGAAATTCGGCCATGGCCATTTTTTGAAGGAAGCATCCCGGCATTAACCTGGATTGATTTGGCGAAACCGTGGAAAACCCAAATCTGGATGCCCGGGCTGGGATTCAAACCGCTATCCTCCTGAATGCGAGGCCAGAGCGTTAACCACTCACCCTCCACGCTCCGTGAAAACGAGTGACGCAGCACTTTCCGGGCGCAGCTGGGCGCGTTGTCACGGTGCTTCATTGCGGCGCTGCTCTCAGCCAGAGAAGAACACTATCGACGAGTTACGTTCTTCTCGGACGCGAGTGGTCAGTTAGTCTCCCCATACAGGGGTTGCAAGAATATCTGTGTGGTGGATGAAAACCTCAAGGGCTCAAAGAACCTACTACAAAACTGATAAGCGACAATAATTGTTTTTATATGAACCTTTTCGACCAATTCTACGCCCTGTAAACAGTTGTCGAACTGGTGGACAAACTCTAGTCTCGTGCGGTCCCTAGCCGGGAATGTTTTAAGCAATGAACAGAATTTTCTTTATGGCTGTGTTCCTTTGCTGTTGAGAATTTCCTGGATTCATTTCCATGTATCATGTGATTATTTTTTTTTTTTTTTTTTTTTTTTTTTTTTTTTTTTTTGAATGGTAACATTTCTATAAAGTATTTCAGTATTTTACTCGCTTCACTCATTTTTTTTATTTATTCATTGTAATTGAAATGTGCCAACTTAATTACCTCTTTCCAATTTTTTAATATTTTTTTTAAAATTGAATATTTCTTTTAAAATCCAAGCAACTAACTTTTCGATCGATTAATGACTAATATAAATAAAGATTCCTGCATCTCATGCAGAGATTATTAAAAATGTCTCTGGCAACTTGGAGAAAGTAATTCACAAAAAAACACGAAATTTCAAACTTATAAGTTTGGAAATATAGTTTGTCGAATTTATACAATCCGCGAACACTTTTAAGGATTTCATCGATGGAATAAAGTATCAAGTAGTTTATAAACATACAAATGGAAATAATCTACTTGAAACATCCATACTGAAAGAAATGCCATCACTTGGATTGTATGTAGGAATTTGATAGTTAAAGCTAATCATTAATTATAATAAGAAAATTTAAAAGTAGATAAATAATAATGGTTACAGCGCGCCTTCTACCACAGTCGACACATTTTGAAAAAATAAATAAATCGATATATATTAATGAGGTGAATACAAACACGCAACGCACGTTAAGATATAGTCTTCAGCATAAACAACAGAGAATTAACTAGTGTAAAGTTGTTGAAAAGGATAACAGGTAACATAGAACATTGACTATGAAATAACAGGTAAATTGAAGCGATGAATTTCGAGTATGATTCAGCCTCCGTGGTTGGCACAGTGTCTCTCATTCTGTACCGCCGACGCGGCGGGTGCTCCATTGTGAGGTAACAGATGTGCGCTCCGTAACACTACATCCTACCTCCCGAGACACCTGCCCTGAGTTCTTTACTGCATGAGGAAATTGGAAGGCTGTGTCAGACACTCGATACAAGTCACTGTCCTGGACGCTCGAGCTAATTTCCGTCTTCGGGGAGACGTCAGTGATGAAACCAAAGATTGCTGCCCTAACCACCAAAAGGCCTCGCACTGAATCGGGGAGAGTGATTCACTGTCCTTGGGAACTGTTACTCACGTTTAAGCGACTGCAGTTCAGTCAAACGTTCTCTAAAACAAGAATTCGAAACTAATTGGAAACAGATCTTTTTCAGAAACACGACATAATTTAACAGAGATCTTCCGGATAACCTAGCATAATCTTGTAATCTGCCCGGTATACCTAATCTGTTGGAGGAAAGTCCAGTGTTGCCACCTGTGTGAGCTAACCATCCAAATAATGTGGATTAATTAGCTGCCAAAAGACAGACGACAACTTCTGATGAAACTCGTAACTTGTTTATGATTATCCACAATAACTGAAGTAACAGAGTGTTTATGGATGTAAACGGCCGAATTTCCATCTCTCAACGCATGCAATCTGCACGCTTATTTTTGGTTTAGTCGAAGAATCAATAACTTATAGTCACCAAACAATTGAAAGGTGTTACCGTTAATTAAAGAAATTGCAAAAGTGGCACCGGATCAAATACCACTAAATTTATTGACAGTTATTTGCATAAACCCTTACACATCCGAAATACACGGCAATAGATGGCTACATACACATCTTATCAAAAATAAAAGCTTCTCATAACGTTACTATCGTACCCATGCGTCCAGTTAGGCGCTCAAGACACAACTTGCCGAGCCTTGCCATGTTTACAGTGCAGGCGCCTACTGACTCATCATTCAGCTGTTGCGAGCTAAAGGTGTTACACTACTAACTATCGATACTTATAGACTACACAAAACTACAAGCTCGTGGAAATCCGATAAAATTATAAACTATTTACGAATGTTAATACAATTTTTCATAATTCTTAAGATTAATCAAAGCAAATAATGATAAAGAAATGTAAAAATATATGATTAGGGGGTTGTAAGAATGGTCACAAGTATCTGAAAAACGTGTTACTTTGTGTGTTTTCTATAATAAGAGTATTTTTTGTTTGTGAAATGTGTAGATTATGTGGCGGAGATTGGGGATTGTGCAAAAATTATCATGAGCTTACTAACACGGGTTAAAATTGAGTAGTCTAAGATTTAATTCAATTTAATTACGATGGGATACATGCATGTTTAGTTGTAATTTCTTACACCCCAATTTTTTAATTTCACGAAGTTTTGTCTAATTCTCGTACACTGCTTCAGATAAATTATTCATCATTTCCGTCTGTATTCTAGTCCCTGACACAAAACAAATTTTCCTACCTTCTTACGCCTGAAATGAATAATCATTCTAGTTTCTTCCACGGAGTACTTCTAACAGTCCTGCCAACATTTGCCCAGGTCTCGTCCCCATACACGCTGCCAACACTCCTTAATTAACTGCTTCGTATACTCTACCTCTCCCTTTTCAGTCGTTATTACCCTCTACTGGTCCCTTTCGTTAACAGATTAACCAGGATTGCAGGAATATTAGCTACACTTAAATTTTGTGCAGGAACTCAGTTCTGACCCCCCCCCCCCCCCCTTACGATTCACACTGTGGCGTCTAGTGTACACGTAGTCCTTGATGGTCGAATCAGAAGAGAGAAAAAAATGCGAAGATTTAGGAACAGTAAATATATTTGACGTGTAAGGGTTTGGGAAAGACTATATTAGCCTCTTCCAACTAAATCTCAACATCTCCTTCACGTGGTGCACCCCGTTTGCTCGGACGAAGCTCTGGCGACTGAAAGAATCCCGGAATAAGGAGTCGGCCACTACATGCCAGCGGCCTCCGAAAACAGGGTCGAAGAGCGGGGATTGGTCCAGAGCACCCTCTTGCCTTTGGAAACGGCTGCTAAAGGTGGATGAATCAGAAATGATCAACGGCATGGGGACGCAGAAGACGACGGGATACCACTGCCTTAAAGACCCTAAGGGTATTCCGAAATTACATATAGTATGATCTCTTCTTTCTGGGTAAATTATTCTGGAGGTAAAATAGTTCCCCAGTCAGATCTCCGGGTGGGGATGGCTTATGGACGAGTCATCAGAATGGATAACATTTTAAAACTCAATGTGTGGAGCACAGCGCTTTATGGCAGCGAGGCATGGACTTTAGGAATACCAGAAAGAAGGGAAATTGAAGCGTCTGAAAAGGGGTGTTGAAAATTAAGTGGTCAGATAAAGTACAAAACGAAAAAGTATTGGAAATGATGGGTGAGAAAAGGTGTTTGTGGAAGAGTCTTACATAAGGAAGAGACAGGATGGTAGGTTATATTTTGAGACATGCAGGATCGGTTAGCGCTCGAAGGTAAGAACTGCATGGATGACTGAGATTAGAATATATGAAGCAGGTAATTGAAGACGTGTGTTGTAATGGGTATGTTGAGATGAAGAGGTTAGCACAAGATAGGAATGAATGGAGTATTGCAGCAAACCAGGTGAAAGACATGACAGCAAAAAGAAAAATCTATGTGTTAAATTTAGCGGCAGAAATTAACTAAGGAACATTGTAATGAAGAGAGTATAAAAGAGGGACAGTAGGATAAGTAAAACGAGATTCAGAAATTTAATACCCACTGCTATTTTGAGACTCGGGGGACGGTTGCTATTGTGCCCCAGACACATTTGGTTGGTTCCCGTTGCGAGGTGCCCTCAGTTTCTCCAGTAGCTGAAGTTCTGCGGTTCTCCAGTACTGCAGTTCACTAACAAGGCAGAAGATATAGCAGTGCGTCGAACAGATTAACTGTTTCAATTGCTTTCTCTCAATCTCATCTTTTCTCGAAGGAATGTTAATGTCCTATTGAAGCTACAGATTTGGATAGAACTTTTAGAGTGATAATGGTGCGGTACTTCTAAATTAATAATTCTTGTTTAACTCACCCTGATATTATGTAATAGCTTTTTTCTTGGGATAAACAGTATTTAATATGGAATTAAGGTGAGTGTAATTTACATGTGCAAAGAAGTGAATAGATTAAGAGTCTTATCTAAATTCCCTTTGCAATCCAGTGACTTTCCACCATTACAGAGGCGCTGAAGATACGTTAGAAGAAGAAAGAAGATTTATAGAAGCAAGAAGAGAAACGCGCGATAAATAAAGAAGGGGAGGTTACACAAACTTCCTGTCTCTTCATTTTGTGAATCTTCCATAAACTTCTTTCGTAGCCAAACATTTTCAAAACACGTGGTTATTTGTTCACTAAAATTTCAACAGCCTTCCACAGAATCATTCTGAAATAGACCCAAATTCAATTTTCCTCCTTCCTGGTAACTGTAAAATCAACATAAAGTAAAATCCGCCATTCCTTTTGTTTTAGAATGTTCTTTCTGAGGCTTAGATCAATGTTAATTCCGAATTTTTTTCTAAAAACACGGTTAGAATTTATAATTAAATTTCGTTAATGTAAAACGTAGGTAACTGGTGAAATTGCACTCAAATAATTTATGATTAAAAGAAGAATGCATTAAATGGGAAAGCAGGCACGTATGGAAATTTCTACCGCACTATACGCTCCATTGAAATTAAAAGTTAAATTAAAAATTCTTGAATTTAAAGATTTGTCTTATTGTTACTCTGGTTTTAACACAGTTGTCGCTTTTGAAAGCAGTTTTACAATTTAAAAAAAAAAAAGTTCGTTTACTATATCTACCACATTTCATCATATTTCAAAACCAACTATTAACTTTCATGTTCGTGCTTCAGTTCATAACATTTATGAAGCTTTCGTTTTAATTTAGACTTCAAGTACATACAGGACATACTCTACTCATTGTCTTTCTCTGCAGTTCTTTTCTCAATTATCTTCTCTCCACTAACAATTAGCTTCATGTATGACTACAAAATTAGCTCTTCTTGATACACTTGCCCGCTAGTATCAAACTACGTCGCCACAGCTTCGTGCTCTGTCAAACCCAAATATCTGAGTAAGCACGGGGAAACCATCAGACTGCTGGAAGCCGCATCCTCCAATCCCGCATGCGGAGAGAGAGAGGGGGAGAAGACAGAAGAGGGGCGGAGCGCGCCCGCGTAGCAGAGAAACATAGGGTGATAGGGGTAGGACGGGCTGCTTTCTATATTGTAAGCACGGCGTCGCCCGTTTCCTGCCGGTTTCAACAAGAAAGGAAATTACACAAACTATTTTCGAATAGAGTGTGGTGGCAGCCCTGCAAAAGCGGGCGAGCAAGCGAGCTGATAACGAAAGCGGGGCGGCGTTCTGCGCATGCGCGGGCTGTGTGTGCGGGCGAGCAACAATGGACGGTTGACAGCGCGCCAGATAGGCTTGTTCCCATTTACGCCGTGTGGCGGCGCCAGCGGTGGGCGAGGCTTCCTTTCTTTTTTCCTCGTTTAACCGACGTCGAGCGCTGGGAGAGTTTATCGCCGCGACAGTTAAACGCAGCGTGTAAATGTCACCAGCCCGAGGACAATTCATCCCGCCGCCATTGTCGCTTTGCATTAGACGTGACTAACAAGGGAGACGCAGCCGCGACGCTGCTGCCATCTGCAGGAAGCGCTCTTCGCTGGCGATAATTCGAGGCACAGCGTCGAGCGAGGATGGAGGTAAAGCTGAACGGAGATAAAATAATTTTCTGTGCTCCCATACAAACCGTCACATAATCCCATCCCTCAAATTTACTCAATCAAAGTTGTACAAAGTTATAAATGGAATGGAGCTACAATTATAATTATGTTGTTGATTTTGTACCGACAGAGTGAAATGGTGTTATGTACCAGACGTACGAAGAACCAAGGAGCAATATGCATTGAATGAGTGGTAATGAAGACCATCAACAAACACAAACCTGAAATTTCTGTTTGTACTTTTAACAATTATCACAAACATTTAACCAGTTTATTTAGCAATAATAGTATTTAATCCACATATCCCCCCCCCCCTTCCCAATTCCTATGTAAGGAAATTATTTTTGCACAATGATGCGAGAAAACAAATGACTAAAAACAATACAAATTTCCCATACTAAATATCAATAAACTAAGCATTTCCGAATTCGCTATGAAATATAGTCTAACAGAAAATTATACATCGCTCTTACCAAACGTAAAACCAGGCAGCTCACTCAATCCACAAAATTATTCACAATTTTTCAGTCGAATCAGCTAACCTACTTACTTTCCCCATAGATAATAAAACAAAATCTCTTTTCTATATCTCTCTCTAAAGCTTCCACAGATCAATTTCATTTTCATAGTTAAAAACCAAAACTTCCGTTATAGTCAGTATACGAGTACACTATTCATCCATACAAATGTCTTTTACACTCAACACCTTAATTTAGTATTAAAAAAAATAAATCTTATTACTCACCGTATATTGCACAACATCATGTCAAACTTAATCAAATTAGAGCTTTATTAACACAGCCATCAGTTTTCCACCTGTTGTTGCTAAACAGCTGCTAAATTACTACTTATTGTCCTCAAAATCCAAATATGCTATTTTCTATCATAACGATATCCCAACTATATCATCCTAAACAAGAAAACAAAGAATAATGAAACAATAGACTTAAGCAGCAAATAGTCGTACTAAAATACATCGATAACGTCCTCTTCCCCCCCCCCCCCCCAAACATAACTTGTGTGTGCGTGGAGACTTTCCCGGCGTACTGAAGCAATGCATTCTTCTTGGAAACACAACGTTTCGACAACCAGCTCGTGAAGACTACATTGGTTCAAACATAACTTGTTTCTGCATTTAGAACAAATTAATAAATAAGCATTAGAATGAGGAACCCGTACTACCGCATCTTTGTTTTCCCGCTTTATTTTGAAAGATTTTTGTTGAGTCTTAACGAGGTCCAAGTGTCGTGAATGAAATTAGGTTAGTTTTATTTCAGTATAGTGCGTCATTTTCCTTCATTCCTTTGCAATCTTTTTCTTACTACGATTATGGATTATTAGGGGTTACATATTGATTCTGATACAGTCGTTATTTCACGCCCTGTATCCTTCAGATCATTAACCTCAACACCAAATAATTCCACGCTAACCAGCGGTTGTTGAATTTTTTCAGTCCTCTTCGACATTGTCAATAAACAATTACTTCGCTCCTCCACCCTTGTCAGTGTGAACACCCAAACTTCTTAATACCTTCGCATTCACATGACTTTTGATTAGGTCTCATTCACTACTTACATAACCTTTCACTGTTACAACATTGTAGCTGCGTGTTTTTCTCTACAGTGAGCCCTTCATGATTACCAAACATTCATTGTTTATGATGGCGAAAGTGTGCTTAAAGCAGAGAAATAGTTTATTATGGAAAATATATGGATTGCTCTTTTATGGACAGACTTTGAAAGGATATCGAAAGATTTAAACTCAAATATGTCGGCAGGAGCTGATAAGATAGAAATGCTATCTTTTTGAGAATTGAGACATTAGAAATACTATAAAAATGTTAAGAAACGAGATGTGTTGCAATAGATTTTAATATAAGTTTCATCTTTACGCTTCCCAAACAAGTGCAAGATGACAATCGTGAAAACCATTTATAGCATGGCCTTATATATTTGAAAATTAATAACTACGTAAAATTAAAAATAACAGGAATAAAAGTATGAGAGATATTGTACCAGCATAAATTTTGTTTCAGGAAAATATGTGGTCCAACAGAAACAATAATGGTTTAACATTTCTTTTTGAGGAGTTTGCGAATAAATTCAAGGATATAAGTTATGCCCTTTGTGTAATTAAATGGAACAAGACGTTCAAACCTTCAGAGATGTTGAGTTCGAAATATCGAGTCATAAGAATAATTAATATAGTATATGAGAATAGTGTGCCTAAACTATAAATATAAATTACAATACGGTGGGCAGTGCTGCAGTCTATCAAGACTTGCAAGTAAGATTAAACTGCAGCGTATAGACATCAATCAAGCAGATGAACATAGAGGTAAAGGAGTATGCTTTGACTTAGTGATGATTTGTATCTACAGTATTTGGCATGTGAAAGCGAGCATGTCAAAGAATTTAACTGGTGTTATTAAAACGTAAGGATAAGATACCAAACTTGGTAGGAGAAGTAAGAGATACTTAGAAAGTAATTTTTTTTAAAAAAAACCTTTATTTTGTTATTATGATGTAGAATTAATCTTCTAAGGTTGTATGTTTGTATCATAGAACTTGATGGAAGTGATGCTTGGTTTAGAGAAATACCAAAGCGAAGGAAATTTAACCATTTGAAGGAAGAATGTTTGAAATTTACTTGACACATAAACCACTAAATGAACGTGTTCACGATGTCATAGATGACGAAATTAAGAACCTCACAGGTGAAACGGCATAATGGGCCTGATTACAAGACATGTGGTCTTCGCTAGTTTTTAAGAACACAGAGCTGCAGAAGGAGAGAATCACAGAGAAAGACAAGGATTAGAATATACGTAGAAGATAACTGAGGACGTAGGTTGTAATTCGTGTTCTGAGATGACAAGATTAACACAGGACCGGTAGCAATGCATGAAATCTGGTAGAGGTGACAGAAAAACAGAAAATGCTTAGAAAACCTGGCGACTGTAGTCAATCACTAGCTACATCCGACACAACTATAAATTTATCCTCAATTAAAATTTTCACACTTTAGTTACCTGTACACCACGTTTTCCGTTTAATATCTTAACATAGTAATTGTCACTGTCTCTACTATTCCAGTGCAAAAGACGTATGGGTAATTGGTGTAATTCGATTGTTGTCGTAAGAGAAAATTCACCAATTCTTATGTTGGCATCTGAAGAGGTTATAACAAATTAAAATTAGAATAACGTGACAAATCAACGGAGTTGCCATACAAACTTAAATAATGACCCCGAAAATAAATGGACTGTGAGTGAGTGAGCTTCGTAGCTTCGGATAGGGAGGATTTAAACGCGGCATCTGTGGTAAGTCTCTACGAAAAATTAATGCCAGACATGCAGCGAAATTAAACACGACTCTAATTGAACACCAAGCGCGTCATACTTACATGTTAGAATAAAAACTGCCACTCAAACGCATACACTTATAAACATTATTCACTTTGACTAACACCCAACATATAACAGAGTAACTTGCAATCTAGACCTGATATGTGAAAATCGGGGGACAAATTTCGTACAGAAATGGTGTTTACTTCCCAGACTCCAAAATCTTTGTTGGCCAGTTGATAAGCATTTGGTTGCCTGAAATAACTACTGCGAAGAATCACTTTCCACTGCAATAACATTACGCAGTACACACAGAATAGAAAACGACTGGACCAAAGATACTAAGCACAATCATACAAGTACTCCAGCGATTCTAATTTTCAGTAAGCTTGCAACTCAACTAACTCGTCTCTGCCGCTTCCTTTATATAGACGGTACAGAAAGATCGAGAATTATTCAAAGAGTTTCTCTAATTCTAACAATATTTTAGCAATTATATCCATACAAAAGTAATTAAAAATTGTACAAAATCACTCACAATCATTATAAAACACCTTGAAATGAAACTAATACTGTTATATCCATTTACAAATAGAATTATCAACATAAACCGGTCCAAACCATATTGAATTGACCTAAAAACATGGCAGCTCACATCAACACTTACAATTAAAAACTTTTAATTAATGTTTAGTTTTAATTTTAATTGCAGTGGAGCACACGCTCCGGTCGCAATTTCCCTACACACCCAACTTCCCCCTATCCTGCACCCACCTACATTTGCCCTCAACAAATTTCAACTTTAAATTCTTTTAAGGTTTCGGTACCTAAGTTATTCATCATTCCGCTTGGTAACTCATTCCAATCCCTGACACCCTTACCTAAAAAAGAAAATCTTCCCACACCCTTGTGCCTGAAATCGAGTGCCAGCTTGTGGTCATGGTCATCTTTTGCCTTCCATGAACTACTTTTCATACCTACTGCAATATCTTTCCATGCCTCATCACCAGTATACGCCCTGTACACTCCCATCACCCTCCTCATCCTCCTCCTATCATGCTATGAATCCCATACACAATACATACATAATTACATACATACATAATTCATAAATAATACTGTGCTTGAACACATCTCATAGCATTTATATAGTTTTTTTTCATGAAACAAGGTTCATTTGCATGACGCATATACACAGAGTCATAATTAATTACACGAAAATTATACAAAACAGTAATTTCCCAACTCCCACCTTGCTGTACATAATTCTTAAAATAACATTTCATTAAGGTCTCGATCTGAGGGTCATTATACATTCATTATGTTGCCAGCATTCATTGCTCCGACTGTACTGGAGTCCATACATAGTGGCAACAATACGCTGGAAGAGTAATGACAATCACAGTGAGCTGGCTGTATGGCCTATGTAGCCGAAAACCATTAAAAAAAAAAAAAAAAAAAAAAAAAAAAAAAAATCCCTACTATTTTCAACTTGTGAAATTATCTCTGATTAGGACCCAAAGTTTAAATGTGTACCTAGGGATGAAATTATAGTTTGAGTTATATCTTACAGAGCGCATATCATCATTAAAAACTGCAACAGGGCAGAACTGTAATTTCGGATTCAACGTCAGCTAATGTGGCAGTTCAGCTTCATTGAGTTCGTCATAACTGCATTTTACCCACTGAATACTGATCTTATAACTTTTCTTAAATGTAAGTAGTTTTCAGTGCTAGAAGCAACACATTCTGGATTTCTGGCGAAGATGTGTCTGTTTATACCCCGAGAATCCCGCAGTTTCCCCGGGACCTCGCATTAGATTTTATTAGAGCTCACACATCACGTTCCGCGTATTGCAGATTCAACCAGGCGTGCCAACCGCCCGCTGCTTTCGGGCGACCTTCGAGCAGAGAGTGAATACCGGAGAGCAAAAAGAAGCCGCAGCCCCCCGGGCCCCTTATTGGATCCGCTAACCCTCACACGGTCTCCTGACATCGAAAGGGCAATTTAGATAACCGCAACTCGACACAATGGGATCGTTTTTAAGGCCGACGACGGAGAGAACGCTCGGGTTTCAGTATCCGAGGCCTGATTGACTAGAAGAGTGATAAAATGTATAGGGCGCGGGGGGGGGGGGGAGGAGGCCGCGCGCGCACCCTCCCTTACTGCAAATTTGACGTAACCTAACCCTACCGTACCCTGTCCCCCTCTACTTTGTTTCCGATAAATCGATACATATCGACGTAAACGCCACTGCGACTTTATTGTACGCAGGGTAAATTACAAACTGATAGCAGATAGGGCCTTCTTTCTTTTACATCCCCTCCACTCTCACCTCCCGTCTCCCCCACTTTCTTCCCTCACTTGTTTTTTCGCGACGAGACCTTCCGCCAATTTCTGGACGAAATGAAAGTTCGATGCGCGAGAGTCAAGTGTTCCGAGGCGAAATGATTAATTTTTGTTCCAGTTCCCCGGCGGGGAAGAAATTAGAAACTTAATGAGGTGAATTATTAATAGCGGCTGCTTTATTGGCATATTCAACGCACCCGAAAAGTTCCTCATTTATCGGTCACGCGAGAACCAATTCATCTCCTCCTTTTGCCTTCTTTAGTATATCAGATGGCATTTTATATTATTGTAAGATAGTGACCGTTTTTTTTGGGTATCGCACCGGGTCTAAAATAATTCCAGGTTCAAGTTCAAACATGATAACAGGTTGACCTGATCTGATCAAATAAGAACTTGACTGTGTTTCACCCTTAGGATGAATGAAACTTCTTGAACTTGTAGAACTCATAAGCATTATTAGACGTAGGTATCAAACACGCATAAGGATGAACGCACTATCGTACAATTGTCTCGAAGGTCTTGCTGAAATTTAAACCTAACTTGTATTTGACTCTTTAAAGTTCACTCTGCAAATTCTGAAGAATTCCTGTTTGCTTCGAAAGCATGACGTTATTTTTTATTGAGTCTGAGCAAACATTCATACTGTAATTTTTGGTCATAATGTCCTTAACGGCCTGAGAACGTAATATAGATTAAATAGTTGAGCATCTCCGAAGAAATGCATTGCCAGAATACTGGATTCGGTAATATATTTGGCCTGATATTCGCTCTAAATAACGTAATAACTCACACACAGAGAACATGAACAAAGATCATTAACTAATCAGTAAAATACGAAAACATTGATTGTAGTGTATAAACTTTGGTCAAGTAACAACATTAGCAAAAGTTCTAATTAAACTGAAATTTAGCCGGAAAGACAATTGGCATTCGTGGTTACATCAGAGTCGATGAGTAATTTAAGTTTAATTTAGTAGCAGTTGCTTAGCTATTAAATTGTGGATATAACCTGGAATTTCTTCCAATAATATATCTGGCCGCTGTTAATTTGTGAGAGAAGGCTGACACGTGACACCATTCTCGAGCCAACAGCTATCGAGGTGAGTGAGTGAGTTTAGGAATGTATGTAATAGCTCAGGTTAGCTACAACTGATAATTCACTCGAAAATTATAGATACACCTGCGAGAAGGTACGTAGTTTTTAAAACCGTCTAACGCCTCAGCATAATTTTTTTCTCTGCCAAGATTATAAAAGATGCCTCTGTTTGACCCTTAGTAATTAACGCTCGAAAAAAATCTTAAACAGAGAAAAGCAAAAGATTAAAAAAACTTACAGTGCATTTTTAGAATAAAAGAAACCACCATAAGAAAGATTAAATGCGAAATACGGTATTATATGAAACCGAGGCCTCTAAAATCACTACGCCTTCACTTTCAACTGTCGAACCTTCTTTTTTTTTATTGGTATTAGAAGTGAAGTACTTCATCCATGTTGCAACTCTTCACTTCAGGTAACATCGCTTCTGCTGCTAATGTAATGCTTGTTATATTTAGAGAAATGTTACGTTCTGAAGTGGAGAATCAGTTTTTTAATTGCTTCGAAAATGGCAGAGCCATTATGGTCCACACAAAAACATAACACAATCCAAATCTGTTTTTAACGCGCTTATATTACTTTCAACTGCCTGTTGTATTTTGAAAATCCTGAAATCTGTTTTTTACCATTCCAATTGATTTTTGCATCCATTCTCGTTCCAGATGACAATACAATTCTGTAAAGGTCTTTTGGACCTAAGGGTTTAATTTGGAAAACTATGATGGTGAATAAAAAAGTAAGTTACACTTCCAAGCTATGGCCAATTATGAAACCATCTATAAATAGGCAACACGGCTATAACTACATACAAAGTAAGGAATTCGGCCGTGGACTTATGAAGGAAGCGTACAAGAATTCGATTTGGGGAAACCATGGAAAATCCAAATCTGGATGCTCGGATGGGTATTCGAACCGGTGTTCTCCCGAATGCGAGGCCATAGCGTTACCACTCTCCCACCACGCGCTGTGGAACTATACTACCCAGTTATCTGAATTATTTAACTTGTTGAATTAATTATCCATGTATTTTAACTGTATTTGTTTTTTTAACGTCCCTGTCGCAAATTAATACTTTGATCTTTTTCTTGATTATTTTCTGGCTACCTGATGCCCACGACTTCGTTCATGTTTGTCTAGAATTTTGAAGGTTTTCATGTTTATGCACGGAACCTTAAATATTTCCAGCATGAAAAGTAGCGTATGCTGCCAAATCAGCAACCCTCCAGGGAAAGTCCCGTCAAAATTGGATCACACATTATACATGTCGCATGTAAATTATTTATAATTCTTAATAGCTGAAAAATGTGTCGTAGTCTAGAATATTATTCAAGAACATTCTAGAACATTTTAGAACTTTCAAGAACATACTAATACATTCTAGAAGAATATAAAGATTTTTTAGAACACTTCGGTATGAATTTGAAAATGCCCTAGGTCGACCACTTTTAACCGCCATATCTCCCGCACCCCCACAGCTAGCGAAATGCAACCACAATAATGCACGCTGGGAGACTCGATGCTACTGCTACATACAAACACCAGAGGTTTGCGCTAGATACCTGTGGCTGCAAAGTGAGAAATAGGGACACACACGTCTATTTAAGTGTCTCGCCCAAATCACTTTCGTTTTCTGAAACTGCTGCAATGTCTCCTGAAAATCTCAGTATATCTATGTTCTGACAATGAATGGAAATTACTGTATTTAATGCTTAACAGCTTCCAATGCCTCTTGCAAATACGCAATGAAGAGAACAGGGTAAATAATGCAACCTTACCTTAAACCGTTCTTAACATTTGATTCCGCTTTGTATTTTCCAAACCGGATAGCCGCAGTTTAATCTCTTAGAGTTTCCATATGATTCTTCAGTCCTTGTACTTTAATCCCATCCTTTCCTGAACTGAGAACATCTTGTTCCAATCTACACTATCAAAAGCCTTCTCAAGATCTATGAAAGCTACACAGATATCCCTGTCTTTCCTTATACACTTCTTGGTAACGTCTCTGAGAGTCAAGAGGGTTTCACTCGTGCTCTTCCCTTTCCGAAAACATCCTGATAATAGGTTAGCACTAATCAATACTCTGTTCAACACGACGTTGGAAAGTTGATGCTAATTTATAGATGCGTGAGAAATATATACTACAGCCTGTTCACTTAAGAGAAGAGGCTCAAGGTCGCTTTGCCCTATCACCACTCCGCTGGTTTCACCCCCGCTTCTACGGAGAAAGAGCGACCGCGCATGTGCAAACGTCCTCACAACGTATATAGTCCAATATTTTGCATACAATCAGGGACGGGAACGATCCCCCGTGGTGTACGCGTGAACTTAAAAGGTTACTTAAAAAGCAAAGGAAGATTCATGCACGCTCAAGAAGGACGATGTATAGGAATGATTTAGAAAAGCTAGCTGAGACAAGAGGACAGGTCAAGAATGCGATGCACGAGGCCTTTAATGACTTTCGATGCAACTCACTTTCCAAGAGCCTCATTGAAAATCCAAAGAAATTTTGGTCGTATGTAAAAAAAATAAGTGGTTGTGATAACAATATGCCAGTTCTACTACAAGACGGTCGGGAAGTTGATGACAGCCGCGACAAGGCTACCGTATTTAACGCCGAATTTAAAAATTCCTTCACTGACGAAAACATGGAAAACATTCCCATTTTTCCACGGCGTGTTGAATTTGAGATGGATCCAGTACAAATTGATAGTGTAGGTATCATAAAGCAATTAAAGCTCCTGAAGTGGGGGAAAGCGCCGGGTCCCGATGGTATACCAGTAAGAGTATTTTCGGAATACGCGGAAGAAATAGAACCATTTCTGTCAGATATATTTCGTAAATCTTTAGAGGAAAGAAAAGTACCTTCTGACTGGAAAATTGCGCAGGTGATTCCCGTTTTCAAGAAAGGAGATCGGAGAGATCCTAGGAATTATCGACCCGCATCTCTAACATCTGTCTGCAGTAGAATTCTGGAGCATGTCATATGCTCTAACGTTATGAAGTTTCTAAATGAAAACGAGTTACTTACAGCATACCAACACGGATTTCGGAAGAACCGATCATGTGAAACGCAACTGGCTTTATTTTCGAATGATGTAATGAAAGTTATTGATGCAGGATCACAAGTTGATGCTATTTTCTTGGATTTTCAGAAAGCTTTTGACTCTGTACCATACAATCGACTTTTAGCGAAGATCCGAGCGTACGGTATATCTGATCAGATTTGCGAATAGATACGCGATTTTCTAACTGGTCGGTCACAGTATGTCGTTGTAGACGGGGAAGCCTCTTCTAAACTAGATGTTACTTCGGGCGTTCGTCAAGGAAGTGTAATAGGACCACTTCTTTTCTTAATTTTTATAAACGATCTCGGTGACAACGTTAATTGAAGGATGCGATTTTTTGCTGATGATGCATTTATTTATAGGGAAGTGAGGTGCTCCGACGATTGCTTAGAAATTCAGTGCGATCTGGATGTTATTTCGGAATGGTGCCGTAAATGGCAGCTTACACTTAACTGTAAAAAGTGAAAGGCAATGCACATAAGTAATAAAAAGACCCCGCTTGCTCAGGAGTACAAAGTTAACAATTCAGTTGTTGACACTGTGGATTCCCTGAAGTATCTAGGCGTAACAGTTAAAAGCAACATGAAATGGGACTTACACATAACTTCCGTTGTAGGCAAAGCTAATTCTAAATTACGATTTATAGGTCGTATTTTAAGAAGTTGTAATGCTCATACAAAGCAAATAGCGTACAAAACACTAGTGTGTCCGCATTTGGAATACTGTTGTGGAATTTGGGATCCGTATCGCAAGGGATCCATTGACGCGTTAGAGAAAGTACAGAGGAGAGCCGCTCGATTCGTGACTGCTAGTTACAGTCCTTACGTAAGTGTCACAGAGCTGATACGTGGGTTGGGCTGGGATTGTTTGGCGGACAGACGACGTCGTTTTCGTTTGAATTTGCTGGAGAATATGCGAAAATCTTTAAGTTACGAGTGCAACGAAATACTTCTTCCGCCAACCTATTTAGGTCGCAATGACAGGAGGGGTAAGATTCGAGAGATAAGATGCCGTACTGATTCATTTATGTATTCCTTCTTTCCTCTATCTGTTCGGGATTCGAATGCGCAGAATTAGGATTGGTGCTTAGCACCCTCTGCCACCCACAGTATTTGTGATTTGCAGAGTATAGATGTAGATTAGTGTTGCCCAAAATCGGTCTTGGTCTTGGTCTTGCATTTTTGCAAGACCAAGACCAAGACCGCCTAATTTTAGCAAGACTAAGAGCAAGACTGACTGTGCAAGATTTAAGCAAGAACAAGACCAAGCCTGCAAGACTCTTGCGTCTTGCAGTTAGGACTTTTTTTTATACTTTCTATACAAAATAAGTTTTTGGGTGCTTAGAATGGACACGAATACATTATGCTGATGTGTTCTGTGTGGTTTTAAAACACAAAGTGCTTAAATATGTCGTCACCCATTTAATAAATATTGTAGACACTTTTAATACACTTCAAACGTGAAAAAAATTTCTATAATAGTAATTGAATAATATAAAAAGCGTGCAATAAAATTTATGAACTGTTTAGGAGCCCGAATATAATAATATATAAGAGAACTATTTAAATAAATAAACTGATATATTGACTGTTGCATCACAATATATTTTTGCAAATATTCATTTACATGTAAAGAATATATAGTATTTGCACAATTTTAACTCGAGGAGTAAACTCCAGAGTCAGTGGACCGGACAGGCTTAATTTAAATTATATACTTATCCTATATAATACAAGAAATTGACACATAGAAAACAAACGAAACTTAAAGTACTAGTACATAGAATTTTGAAGAAGAAAATAGGCAGAAAATATGTAGGAAGACGTATAGTACTGATATAATATAAATGACTATCAGTGCGTTTTCGTTGATGAAGGAATTGACGGTCTGAATAAGTAAATAAAAAATAATACATTAAATGTAGTAAGTATGACACTTAATTGAAGTATCGAAAATCGAAATAATAAAAACTAAAAATAATCTATATAGAATATGCGTAATCAAATTATATGTAGTATGTTACCGAGAAGATGTTTATTTTCTTAATATTTCAAAAGTTACAGTTTCAAAAGTTAAAGTTACAAACTAATTTAAAATCTAGCTTTTAATAATAATCAATAAGGTTATCTACCTTATTAATAGGGAACATGCAATATTTTTATTTTTGCTTTCATTTTTAGTAACTTCATGCAGAATACACCACAAATAAATTTAAAAAATTAAAACGGTAATATGTCTCGCAAAACGGCGGTCTGAAACTGACAGTTTAAATTTGCGCGCCAAAACTGACTTCCAGAACCGATGACGTCACTCCTGTCAAGTCCTTTCTGACCTGTCAGTTGCTGTGGAAGTAAACTTGTCGTTTTGTGGTGGAAAAAACCATGTTAATCATATCAGCGGTCAATTGTCTTTGATAATATTTCAAGGAGAGTTTGTGAAGAGTTCAACTTTCCAATCAAGCTTGAACACACTTTATGGATGTTTACAGTTTGTAAATCTTCTCCAAAATAATGAAGAAGACTCGCTTCACAATCCTTTTCTTTTACTGCATTTATATATTCACTCAGAATATCCACCTAAAAATATGAGGTTATTATTGTAGCATATAACATATATTTATTAATTTCATTGATACTATTTATTTAACCGCATTTATGCACGCTTTAGAGATTCTTATAAACCTGTATAGAGAAAGATTCACCACAAGTTGGATTCCGCCACGGCTTGTGAGAACCTTGGTGGCTCTGGGGTATAGAGCATTGCCCTTGTTAGGCAAAGGCTGCAGGTTCGAATCCATCTTGTGGTGAGTTCCATCTTATCTTTCTATAAAGATTTATAGTTTCATCAAATAAACAGGTATACTGAACTGCTTACTTGAGAGAAACTGTTAGTGACAGGAATGTGACCTATTTCTTTGGCTTTTATAAAAGATTTTCCAGAAGCACATTTAGATAAATTTGATTTCTTCCAGTAACATGTTATAGATGTAAGCGCAGGCTACTCAGATCTTCTGTGTAACCATAGCAAGAGTGCAGCAGCATGCTTACACCCACCTGGAATAAGATTTTAGTGATAATAATGTATTAAATTAGGGGTGTGGTGAGAGCACAGAACAACTGAACTCTCTGGCGAGACGATGATAGTTTTCTGCTCCCCATTTGTCCGCATGACATTTTATAGGCCATAAATAACATACAAACTTTACCTTCAGAAGTGGCACAATCTTCGCATTGGCAGGACTGGACTAAACCTTCCCTTTCATTTATAATGGCTGTAATATGATAACCTTCTTTGCGAACTTTATGCTCCGGTGTAACTCTACTTTTTACTATACACAATTCGCCATCTCTTTTAATTTGGACATAGCCGATTGCATTATCGCCATAAGATTCCCTTGATGAGCTGAAATAAGAGCTATGTATAGAAGCTGCTAAACGAAATAGGAAAATTCAATGCGATTTATACGTACCATAGTAGTTTAGTCCCTTTCATTTCTACACTTGAATACTCAACACTTTCGACAAAAAAATTACGATCATATCTACACTGACTTTCGGTAAATTCCTGGAGTCCGCTTTTATAAATCTGACTTCCATTTTTATTGAAAAATACAAATAATTTTCTCAATAAAACAATGTTCTCTTTGACAACAATAAGCTGTCATAACAGTAGTGACGTCACTAGACGTTGATTAGTGTTTTAAAATACGTTCCGTTTCAAGTAACTTCAAATCGAAATTATTGTAAAAAATTAATATTAACCAAAATTAAAATGTTGCTGTAGTCTTTGTTTTATATTTTTTAACATTTTAATGACAAAATACCCATAATTCTTATAACTGCATGTTCCCTATTATTATGGAAGCTACATAGGAGCGAAATGCAGGACACTACAAATAATGAAGAAGACTCGCTTCACAATCCTTTTCTTTTACTGCATTTATATATTCACAAAAGAATTAATATAAAGTAACAGTAATGTCAGCTATTGTGTACTGTTCTGTAATTTCATTTGTGTTGTATTTTTATTGAAATAAATGGTAAATTCAGTAAATTGTATAATTATTTTATTCCATTTCATATAAGGTGAGGGTCTATCAATCTCTTTCTAGACAGATAATGTTCTTTAAAATACAGTCAAGTTAATGTCATTAATTTGTTTTCTATATGTTTAAACCATGTTTTAGTACATTGAAGATTATTAAATGTAAACGTTTATTAAGAAACAGACTGACTCCCGCGGGACACAGTTGATAGCTCAGTTGGTTAGTTAGAGCATCGCCACTGATCGCTTAGGTCGTGGGTTCAAACCCCAACTGGTGTCAGTTGATTTTTTGAATTTCTCATGAAATGTTTAGACATTTATTAATTTGGTTGGTATTTACCATGGCTATGTTAATTCAAGCTTAAAATATACCTATTCTGTTGCGTTGTTCTAATATCTAAAGTAACGTTTAATAAATAGCGACAGGCTAATAGGTAATTGCAAGACTTGCGAGACTCTTGCTGCAAGACCAAGACCAAGACCAAGACTGGGAGTGCAATACCAAGACCAAGACCAAGACCAGGTGTATTGATGCAAGACCAAGACCAAGACTGGCCAAGTCTTGTCTTGTTCTTGAATTTGGGCAACACTAATGTAGATGTAGTTGTTGATGCAGATCAGCAGACCATAAGCGCAGTCTACGATGCGCAAAGCCACAATGAGACACGGTCGCACTTCGGATACAGCTGTAGTTCCAATCATATGAAATTTGGACAATTGATTGTCATTTCTTGCTAGTTAATCAAATACGACGGAAATTTCCACATATTCCGGTCCTAGAGTTAAAGAACAGCTTGTAGAATACTAGACATATATTACTTAAATTAGCAGTGGTCCACATGGTGTTTTATTTTACAAAATGGTTATTGAGATGGTGTTGGATCTTCTATCGCACTGATAATTTGGTGATCTAATTTGTTCACTACTCTCAGATATAGGCTGAACGACTGTTGATACCAAACACGAATAACACCGTCGCCTTGGTACGGATCCCGACAAACATTTGGAGTGCGGGAAGTCGATACTAATTTCCAGACACTTTCTTCTTAATTTCTAAGATTTTCGAAATCAAATACAAATCAAACATGCTCCTTCTTACACCTGGGATCATAACTTCACATTCTGGAGTACTCGGTTCGAATCCCTTACCGGCCAACCACATTTGGGTCTTCCATGGTTTCTCCAAATCACTCCATCCGAATGCAGGGATAATTCCTTCAGAAAGTCTATGGCAGAACTCCTTCCCGTTCCATGCCCCTCGTCCTGTCCCTCCTCTAATGATTTCGAAGTCGACGAGGCGTAAAGCCATACACAAAAGAGTTGGAACCATGGGCTGTAGATTTTTCGAAACCCTATTAAAATTAGACCAGCAGTATTTAATTTAATTAATTGCAATGGAGCGCACGCTCCAGCGGCAATTTCCCTACACACCCATCTTCTTCCTTTCCTGCACCCACCAACATTTGCGCTATACAAATTTCAACTGTAAATTCTTTCAACGTTTTTGATAAGTTATTCATCATTTCTCTTGGTTACTTATTCCAATCCCTGACACACTTACCTAAAGGTCATTATTTAAAAAAATGAATAACATTGAAGCCTCAATTCGAAACCTTTTGTCAGATGATTCCATTTCAACTTGCATTCTGCTAAAAGTAACAAAGTATGAATATAATTTAAGTTATTTCGCATCTAATTTTCAACGACAGTAGTTGCACTAATTTCGTCTACTTCAATAAACACAAAATTGTTGATGTTATTAATACTTAGTATGAAAACTGTATATTTCTGGATGCAGATATAAACTTTACTCTCTTTTCACATTAATCACTAAGTCATGATTGTTTGATGGCACGTCATGGCTTCATTCAACATTTCTTGAGAAAAAAGTGGCACGTATATCAGTAAAGGTTCGCCATCCCTGCCCTATGAAAATTCGTCCAGCTCTTTTTGCGTGATGCACGAAACAATTCTTTTCTCGCAGTCGAAAAGTAAATAGCTGTGAATAAGAATAGTAATCCTCAAGATACCTAATGAGTATTTAAAATTCTCAACTGACGCAGTAAAGTTTTCTTCAACAAAAAATACATGTCGAGACAGACCAAAATTCTGCATTGCAACACAGGCATTTTTTTTTTTTAAGTATCTTTCATTCCACTGGCTGAGGGCCAGGGGCGGGCCACTGTAGAGCGTGAGCTCTTTTTGGCCTCTAGGTTTTAACAAATATTTTGTTTTATAATATTTATTTTGAATCATTTTACACAGGCATAAAACCATCAGTCCTCTATGCAGGTGAACAGTTTACACTTAACAGAGAACATGACTTTCAAGAAATATGAAAAGTAGAGAGAAAAATCATTAGAAAAATTATAGGAGCAAGACGCACTAAAGATGGTTACAGATAGGGCTGTTGATATTTTTAAAAATATCGGATTTTCGATATATCGATATTATAAAAAGTATCAATATCGGCTGTCGATATATCGGAAAAAAGTATATCGATACTTTCATAAATACAATTTCATACAGTCAAGCCTTGCAAAAATAAGGCTGACCACTGATAAATAGAAGTGTGATTTTGTTCTTAATCAGGTTTTCACTTTCGAATGGTTATGCTGGCGATGATGATTATTGATTTTTTTAAAAAAATTGACCATTATGAGTCTTATAAGTTTCATAAAAATTAATAAAATTTATAAAACTCGAAAGAGGTTAGAGGAAAATCTTATTTTGTGTATTTTTAAGATTGATAAGATTGACGTATTTATTTAGCAAAAAGTTTAGCTATTATGGCCCAGTTACGTAACTTTCATCATAAGATTTTTTTGTGGTATTTGATTTAGTTTTGTATGTTGATAGCTTATTCCGTGTTGTCTTATTTTTCTTGTACTCGAATTAGCAACTGTACACTTCCCACTATTCCTGCTAACACACTGATTTCAAGTTGGACTCTTCTGGACAATCCACAAGCTCATTACAAACTGGTCGAGCGATGCCTTGCCTACACTGTTGTCATCATCTGAGTAGACTTGGTACTTTCAAATTAATTATAGGAACGTAGTATGATTTACTTAAGCTTGCTGATCTCTATGCGTAACAGAATTTTGAGGGACATAGTGTCATTAAGAACAAACGAAAAATGACAACTAATTTTAAAAAAATATTGAAGCCGATATCCAGATTTCAGTATCGAAATATCGTTCTAAAAATATCACTCATAAATATCGATATTTTCAAAAAATAATATCGATATATTATCAACAGTCCTAGTTACAGATTACAATAAGAGGTTACCAGAAAATCGATTGACAAAAAAGATCACTTCATTTAAAAAACTTCACTTAAAAATCCAACACCTTGGCTGAACGAAATTCGGAAGGATCTTAAAAGTTCAAACATAGGAGCAACAGACATCTTAGAAAGAGACACCTCCAGACACAAAGTGGGACAAATGGGAAGTTATAACTGAACAACCAAAAGAAAAACAATAAAGACCAAAGTAGTCGGAAGAACAAACGAAACAAGCTTTCTCGGAAAGTATGAAAGCCTATTGCAACAACAAGCAGAACTCAAAGAAAAATTGATTGGGTCATTTGTTTAACATATTCCATTTATTGGGAGAATTCGCCAATGATAATAATAGGAGTAGTTTACTAATTGGTTTACCGTATCTTCAACGAAACTGACACTGACTTAATCGCCGTTGTCGTCATCTGAGCAAGCTGTCAGTTTGGCTTAAGATATATATAAGAAACTAGCTGGTGCCCACGACTCCGTTCTTGTTTGTAAAAAGTTGTAATTGACAGCTACAGACATGTAAGTACCATAGTGCACTTTGTGTCACTGGAGGTTAATGACATACACAATCAACAGTGGGCTGCGCTAGGTAGTTTTGGCTGTGGATTTGCCTTTGGTCGAAACACGAAAATATCCTTCATCGACCAATTTCAACCACCATATCTCCCACACCCAGACAGTTACTTAAATGCACCCAACGTTGTGCACGATCGGTGAATGTGTGTTACTACCACGCACAAACACCAGTTATCTGCGCTAGATTGTTTTGCCTAAAAAGTGAGACATAGGGATACATACGCCATTGATCAAAATAAGAAAGTGACGCAGGTCGACCACTATCAACCACCAAATCTCCCACACCCCCACAGCTACTGACATCTTTTTTTTTTTTAAACTGCTTAACGTCTCTTTACCAGCGAGGTCTTTAGAGACGGGAAAGGATGGAGAGCAAGGAATGGGAAGGAATTCGGCCATGGCCTTTTGAAGGAAGCGTCCCGGCATTTGCCTGGAGTGATTTGGGAAACCATGGAAAACCCAAATCTGGATGCCCGGACGGGGATTCGAACCGCCGTCCTCCTGAATGTGAGGCCAGAACACTAACCGTTACACCACCACGCTCGGTAACTGACATCTAATGACCATAGTGCACGATGAGAGACTTCATGCTACTACCACACACACAAACACCAATGATCTGCGCGATTTAGTTGTGGTAGCAAAGTGAAATATACGGACATACATGTCTGTCGAAATGTCCTTGATCGACAACTTTCAATCACCATAACTCCCACAGTTAACGGTATTTGGCCAACGTTGAGCTCGACAGGAAACTCCATGCTACTACCATATACAAACATCCATGATCTGTGCTAGGTACTAGCGGCTGAAAAGTGAAATATAGGGAAACACACTTCTATTTTTATATATATATATATATATATATATATAAGATTATGTGCTGTATTGCACTTCAAGGAGACACGTTTCAAAAGACATAAACTGGGCATGTAGTATAGTGACTAAAATAGTAGGGTTATATATTCCTTTAGTATTTTAAAACGATAATTACTACTGGATAAAATAGTATATAATACAGATTTAGAACATACATCGATTTTTTATTCGATGTAAAACATCGGAACCTTGTATCGATTTTTAACATCGAATACTTTTATGTTTTTCTCAGCCCAACCAATACAAACGAACAATATGTGTCTGCAAACGTCAGTTCATTTATTTCTTAAAATCACCAGGAGAAAATGTGACAATAGTTTGATATTCACCATTTCCAGTTGAACGCTGAATGTTTGTCGTCTTTCGTTTGGTACGGGTGAACGCGTAGTAACATTACACCAGCAATGATGTGTTTAATATTATGATGCTGTGTTTTGGTTAAGTAGTATTGTGTGAGTGAATTATAGTGAAAAAAACTACAAATTAATAAAAATATTTTATTACAATACCGAATCATTATGATAAAAAAACACGACATTAAACGTTAAATTAATAATTATTCTTAATAATTACGCCAACACAACAGTTGTATTGGCGTAATTATTAAAGAATAATTATTAATTTAATAAGAAAATGTGGAAGAAATGGCCTACAATAATCACATGTTTAAACATTAAGGTCTACATCTGCCTAAAAAATATTAAGTTTTTAAATAAGTATCACCGAGAGTGTCTAGGCAAACTTCGCAGAAACAAATGTTTCCTCAAACGTTTTCATTTAATTCTACATATATGCTGACTAAATGAGCACTCTTCGAAAATAATGGTTCGGGTGGAACAAAATCCCTGACAATAGTCAAGTTTTTGAAGGCACTTTTATAAAGCTTAGAAAACTGAACTTTTAGATCAGTCCAGATTAGTGACAAAAAAAGATACGTTATGGAAATAATGACAATTTTGTTCTTTAAGGGTTGAATTGTAAAAAATTCCTTTCTTAAAATATGATGTGACAGCAGCGGACCCTTACCCTTTAAAATTATACTTCATTTTGCTATATCGGTTAGATATCAAAGGAGATAGATGGCCCGTGACACAAAAGAGTTGTAGAAATATTGATACTTACTCTCTTTACGTGTGGAATTTCGAAAAAAAAAAATGCGATTTGCCCACAGTGGAAATCTCAATCTCTAAAATAATAGCTCTTTTCTGGATAAACGACAGAATTGAAATTTCTGACCCAATGAGCATAAAAATTTAATACCTATACCGAATTGTGCTGTAATCCAAGAAAGCTGCTCATGCTAATAGTTTCTGTCCACTTGTCGGTCGTAAGTGTTAGGTTTTCTACATTTTAATTAATTTTGGAAATCAGTTGACAATTCATTATATTTGTCATGAATCAACGTCATCTTACATGGAAGCTTGTAACGCGTCCCTATCACGGATCACGGAAGTCCTCATTTTTAACAATCGTAAACGGTTTGAAAAGCATACAAATCAATGCATTTATTTTTAAAGTTTTATTACCATATTAACATGTAGTTGTTGGAAACTGTCCACAGTCGACTTTTGACGCTTCAAAGATGGACGTGCAGTGCAGTATCATATCTGCTGTTGAGCACGTAAAAGCTTTGATTTCCAATTCTATCACTTCAGCTGTACTTGTTGGCGGCAGCAGGTTAGGAGAATGTTTTAATTTTTTTCGCAATTGTGTCGCTGTCGATATTGGGTCAATTACTCGTCACTTGCGAATTTTCTTTTTTTACTTCTGAAAACGCAGTCTTAAAATATTCTTACGTGGCCAATGAAGTATGATGTATTTGCCACAACATTTAACAGTTTTTTGGCAATGTTTACATTTTTCTAGGTTCTCTTTTCCTTCAAAATCAGTGAAAAACTTCCCCCACTTTACTTTTCCATCTTGTAATCAACTAAAAAAAAAGATAACGTATAATTTGATGTGTATATTTATCGATAAATTCACCACTATATAGTATGACATCACTATTGATGGAGTTCAGTAGATCAAACATTAAATAATTTGTTTAAAAATTTAAAAAGGATACTAAAAACAACTTATAAATGGAATGATTTGGTACAATACACGTATGTATCGATATTATTCCAAAATCGTAGAAAACCCCATGTTTTCGCACACGAGTAGAAGTTAGGTTCATAAACATAATAGGATTACTACATACCTTTTCAACTTCGAACATGCCGTAAGATGTTGCGCTAAACCAGTTTATATCTAAATATACAGTGGCATCACGTATCACTTAGATATTTTATAGAGTATGATTCACAGCAAACTCCGGCAAACAATAGAATGAGTGAGTGACCAGTGAAGAAAGAAAGTAATTTTATTTATTCCTTCATACGTACAGGATAGCGAACCGGAAGAAAAATTCGTCTTCACCGTTGTTATGACAGCTAGTTGCTCACAGGTGTCATTACCTTTTAATTGAAATATATTTTTATTATCCTTTGTTAATATTAGCCAGAGTTAGTTTTTTCATTGATTCGATGTTTGTAAAAATCAGTCGATGCTTGGAATACAAATTATCTTTGTCAAAATATCTAACCAATCCGATATATCGTACGATAAACATCTAATGGATTCCATGCAACGATTATTAGTGAATATTCTTATATTCCTTTATTATTTTAAACAGATAATTCGTACTAGCATTACAACATGAAATTTAAATAGATTCAAATTCTTTCTTCCTGCATCAACACTCTTACTGGCACAAAAAATTAAATTTGATATTGAAATACTTATGAATTACCGTTTTTTCGCCGAAACTGTTCATAATCTTTGAAGATTTCTACATTTTTACACCACAAATGAATATTTAAAAAATTGGTCTTATATTATTTTAGTACCATCCGGCAGATGTTTATGTTTATGACAATGAAATTTTCATCTGTAGGTAATAACGGCAGCTTTTTCGTTGGAACAAGTCAGGTAATTACAAAATAAAATTAAAAGAAAATTATATTTTCTAACCATTTTGTTGAAACTTTTAGGTGTCAATGCAGCAAGTGAACAATAAATTATGATTCCTTTTCAATAAAAGATACGGTTAAAGAATCAACATTCGATAGGAACTATATTTTTCCTGTGTTTGTAAGAGAATTGTCTCCTCATTTTGCAGCTGGATGCGAAGAAATTATTCTCAGTAATACGAGCGTATCATAGTCATCTGTTTGTACGGAGATGGCGTTTATATGTTCCGTACAAATATGTCAATACTTTGTTCAATACTTTTGTTTATACCAAAGCAACGTGTCTTTAGAGTTTAGTTTCAAGAACTTAGCACAACCCAAAGTTCTTATTCAGAGTATCCTTTTCAATTAAAAGCGGGTTTCCTTTAAAAAATTCCAGAATCCCAACAAAGTTCTGATAGTGGGATAGAGGAATCTATTTATTTACACAAACCTTCTACACTGAGAACGTAGTAATATATCTCAGTTGGGTCAAGCCTGTTGTTGTATAGTCGCTAGTTTACAATGTGAAAAGATATACTTTCGTCCAATTCGTATAATTCTACAAACAGCAGAATCCAAGATAACGAGGAAAAACCATCTCCAATATCCAGCTGACAATATGAATCTTTGGAGTCGCAATATATTCAGTTCTTTTTAAGAATATGAACTGACTAATACCGTATACAAGTGATTAAAATGAATCAGAAATAGAGGAAATTTTTTATTTCAGTTTGTTTGCGGCAAGTTTTAAAAAAGCTCCGGTCACAGCGATTTAGGCCCTCAGAATGGTTAATAGAATCGTACTCTCTAAAAGAACAAACAGCGATTTCTCCTTGGTTATTGCTTTACGCTTTGTTAACGTCGAGTTCATTAGAAGCGTTAAAGGACTGGAGGCAAGAAATGGCAAGGAATATGGTCATTGCCTTTTTGAAATAATTATCCTGGTATTAACCTGGAATGATTTTGGAAACGATGGAAAACTCAAATCTGGATAACCGAAGGAGGATTAGAACTCAGGTCCTTATGAATGCGAGGCCAGAGCGTTACTACTCGTCACCGCGCACGGTGATTGCAGCTTGCAGGAAAGCATACTTTTCATTTCTGCTAATTTTGTGAGGTAAGTTTCCAACCTTATTAGTTACTTTCAATGAGGAATTGGTATTATATCGTTCCCGTGACAATCCTGTCATAACTACGTGAACTTTTCTCATGAAAGACCTAGTCCTTTCTCAAAGACTAACATTCTGCTATGGAACTCTTGGAGTTATTTTATATCCCTTGATTTATTTCGCTGACATTAAAACATTTTATCGATACAAATCACGAACCAGTTCGAGGTGAGGATTGTTATCTTTATAGAGCAGTTTGCCTAATTTAAACCTATCATTTTGATATCCTATCAAAACTTCTGTTGCAGTTATTGCTGACTATATACTAAACTATTTACTTGGAGTACTGTTCTAGCCTTCCACTATTGCCAACATTACAAATATATCGTAACTATAGAGTTTCAGTTAACAGAGGCGGTTCTGCTTTATCCCCTCTCCACTGCCCTGATCCCCACGGCCACATGTGAAAGAAAAAGAGTGCCCGCTGCCAAATTAGCTACATCCTGCCTGGACACAGTGGTCTGTTCGCAGAAATAGGTGAGGGAGTGTCCATAACTTACGTGACTCGGTGAAAAAGGGGAAAGGATAGGCAAAATGCTACGGTGGCCTACGTGGGGAGAGAGGTTTCCCAGCCAGCTACGTAGTTTTTCATTCATTTTATTTGTCACAGTTGGAGTAGGTTACAATTTACAATCAGAATGTGGATATTTATTTCCATCATTTAATATATCTTTATGTTAGATACCCGATATTACTGAAAGTGTTATGAATGCTTGCGACTACAAGTCTTTAAGTGTTACCAAGCGTTGAGGGTGAGCGGTCAACGCTCTGGCCTCGCATTCGGGAGGACGCCGATTCGAATCCCCGTCGTGGAATCCAGATTTGGGTTTTCCGTGGTTTCCCCAAATCACTCCAGGCAAATATCGGGACGCTTCCTTCAAAAGTGCATGGACGAATTCCTTCCTGTTCCTTGTCCCCAGCCCTATCCTGCTTCTAATGAGCTCGACGTCCGCGATGCATAAAACCAGTAAAAAGAAAAGTGTTCGGTTCACACCGGTCCGGTGCACTTGAATTAACCAATATGCGACGAACGAAAAATATTAAACGGGCGGGATTTTCCATGCTAGTGACAGTTAGCATTGTTTTGATGTTTTGAAAAAAAAAATGTTTTTATTCGGATCACCCGTGTGTCACAACACCGCCCTTTGATAATTCAATCCTAATTTCAGTACATCTTTAATTACAGTTCATCTTGAACTGTTATTTCATGTTCAAAGTGTGTAAATGGCGCTGTGCGATAAACATCATGAAGCTTATAGAAATTGTTTTTCCAGAGAGTTTTAAATTTGCAAGGCGCCAATGAGCAATGGAAATCTTTTAAGCAAGGACAACGACTCATTTCCTGGTAATATAGGGTGAAAGGACACAGAACTGCACAAAATAAACGAAAAAATGAAGTTCTTTTTAGGAATTTTTTACGTGGCATTTATAGTTCGTTCTATTTTATCAATTAGTAAACAACGGCGAATGAGATTAGCAGAATGTTTTTAGTAAAACTTTTACAAGTACCTGAAAATAAGGTTTTCCCAATAATTGATGATTTGAAGGAATGGCTAGTATTACCATTTCATTCATAATCTTCGCAACTAGCTGGTACCCACGACTTCCTTCGTGTTTGTAAAGAATTTGTATTGACAGCTACCGACATCTAACAACCATTGTGCACGATGGGAGTCGCGATGCTATTACCACACACAAATGCTAGTCATCAGCGCTATGTAGTTCAGGCAGCAAAGTAAAATTTACGTACACACATGTCTTTGGATGAAATACGAAAATCTCCTTGATATACCACTTTCAACCACCATATCTCCCACACTCCCAGAGTTACCGAAATTCGGCCAAAGTTGTGATCGATGGGTGACTCTGTGTTACTACCACACACAAACGCCAGTGATCTGCGATAGATAGTTTACGCTGAAAAGTGATACACCATGACACATGCATCTTTGGCAGAAATATGAAATTGCTGCAGATCGACCACTTTCAACCCCCATATCTCCCACAACCCCATAGCTACCGACATCTAACAACCATAGTGCACGTCAGGAGACACGATTTTATTACCACACACAAACACCAATGGTCTATGCTATGTAGTTGTGACAGGAAAGAGAAGTATAAAAAGACATAAATTTTTGGTCGAAATATGAAAACGCCCTGCATTGGCCAACTTTAATCATCATATCTCCCACATCCCCACAGCTATCGACATTCGGCCAACGTTGTGCACGACAGGAAACTCCATGCTACTTCCACACACAAAGACCAGCGATCTGTGCTTGGTCGTGGTGGCTGAAAAGTGAAATATATGAAAACACACATCTATTTTTATATATATATATATAAAATAGACGTGTGTTTTCATATAAGATTATAGAAAAGTATATAAAGCTAATATCGGTAGTATTAATTATATGTGCGATAATTTTAACGATTGGCTGGTGAGAGAAAACAGTGCAAGATGTCTTCTAGAATTAATAAGGAAAACGTTATGTGCCAGACGGGGGAATGTGGTAAAGCAAAAGCCACGTCAGGCTATTTGGACGAAGGGGTGATTCAGAAAGAGGCCAGAATGGAGCCACGTAGTTAATGGGAGGGAATGATGAGGAGAGGGGTGGGGCCGGGGGTAGCATGATGCTGAGTGAGCAGATCACAGTTTCGTATGTGGCGCAACAGGTAGTCTACCTTACTTTCAATAAAAAAAATTCCGTGGATTTTTCTCTTTTGCTTATAGCTTACCGCCTCGTCGACGTCGAGGTTAAAAGAGGCGGGATAGGATTGGGGACAAGAAAAGGGAAGGAATTCGGCGAAGGCCTTTTGAAGGAACCATTCCGGCATTCGTCTGGAGTGATTTGGGGAAACCATAGGAAACACAAATTTGGATGCCCTGGACGAGGATTCGAACCCGCGTCTTCCCGAATGCGAGACCAGAGCGTTACTGATCACCCACCACGCTCGGTTTTTTCCCCGCCGTGGAATTTCGCCTATCACTTTAAAAAGGCTTTCCGTTGTCAATTTATTGATTCATTTAATTTTTAACGTCAACCTAAGCTGCACCTTTTCTTGCCGTTGAGGCATCCATAATATCACATTCCACTTCCAATTAAAACCTGTGCTCCAAATATCAACTAACCTAAATTTATTTCTATGTCATTACTTCAGCACTGAAAGGTTTCTCCCTCTGAAGAGGCCCCTGTTTTCTGAGCTATTTCTGAACCGTTCACTGAGCCGAACATGCACCGTAATTTCACTTCATCAACAAGAAGATTATTCACCGTCATCAGCTGAGGTGTCAATTTTTGCCGTTCTCTCCATTTCTATTTTTGCAGTTTCTGTTGAACTCCGCCTGCTGGTGGAAATGCACATCGCCGGCGACATAAATAAAGAACGAATTTCCCGAGGCGCAGGCTCGCCGCTATCACTCCCCCCGGCCGCCATGTTGACGCCTTATCGCCCGAGTGTGGAGGCGACAATGTCATCAGAATGTAATTCGAAGCGACATTCAGCAGTCGGCTCGTCAGCACGCGCTGATAACGTCAGCAGGCGACAGATGTAAAAACACGTCTCCCTCACACACACACACACACCTCCTACCTGCTCTCTACACCTACAACCAAACACTCGCCTCAGCAAACTGTCACTCTGTTTCTGGAGTTCTGAGCTTGCCAGATTAAAATGCAACAATACATCATGAATATGCAGGTGTTTGATAATGTAATATAATTTAATTTAATTGTAATGCAGCGCACGCTCACGTGGCAATTTCCATACTCAATCATTTTTCCGTTATTCTGTACCCAACTACTTTTGCCGTCTACAATTTCAACTTTAAATTGTTTCAACGTTTTTGATAAATTATTCATCAATTCTCTTGGTAACTTATTCCAATCCCTACGAAAGAAAATCTTCCCACAACCTAGAATTTGAAATCGAGTGCCAGCTTGTGGTAATGGTCATCTTTCCCCTTCCATGAATTACTTTTAATCCTTACACCAATATCTTCCCACGCTTCATCAGCAATATACGCCATGTACACTTCCTTGACTCTCTTCACCGTCCTCCTGTCCTCCGAGGAATCCCATCCCAGCTCTTTTATCATATCCGTTTTTGATTGTTATCTACGGTAATTTCCAGGGACAAATCTAGCAGCCCTTCTTTGCACCATCTCCAACTTGTAGTATAACGTTATGTCATACTCCATGAATATAGAGAGAGTCTGCGCCTAACTATATTCATCCAATTATTAGTGAGGTTACAAGTAAAAGCATAGTCAGTTTAAATGATTTTAAAGAGATTGCAGGGTTAAAAAAAATATAGAAGTGAATAAACGTTGATCAAGGAAAAGTTAGTTTAATAATCATCATAATTCAGATTTACGCTGATAATCGGTCAGGCTAATCTTTTGTTGGTCTTCATCTGGAATATATGAAAGGAGGTTAAAGATGTTGTCAAGTTTCTTTGCGTTAATGAGAACGGACATGTATGCATTACCTGTCGGGAGCGGTATCTTTCCGTTAGTTTTATCGTTCTGGAAGAATCTTTAATAAGACCACCAATAAATTCACTTGCCTCCACTTTATAGGTGCAGTATCTGTGCTTACTTATAGAAAATTTTCTGTTTCTATTAACTGGGTTTTTCTTGAAAAAACTACGCCACCACTGATTTTGTCACATCGTACTTGAGAAACCATGGACGGATTTTGTAACGTTGTCATACTTATTTTTGTTATATATTCTATGCTATGATCGATATTCCTCCTGACAGCTGAAAAAACTGCAGGTACAGGTTAAGAATCTAAGGTCTCTCAAAAGGAAATAATAATGTGCTAGTCTGATTTGGCTTCCACAAGCATCTCCGTAAAAACAAAGTTCTTTTATTTCTTGAGGCAGGGAAGTCTCGGTGTAGTAAGCAATGAAAGTACATAGTTCGCTCGCCACTTTCATTGAAAAATTAAAGAAAATTCAAAATGACCCAACACAAAAGTGACAACAGCGTGGCTTTGATTCACTGACGCTGGAAACTCCTGCAAAGTGAGTGGTACAACGTAACAGTTTACAGAACTGTTACCGTTTTCCGATCATTAAAAGCTTTCCTTATTTTTTAAACTTATTAGTGAAATTGTTTCGTTCTTCTTCTCAGTTGGTTTACAGAATATTTTCCCACCTCAAACTCAGTATCCATAAAAACATCGATTGTATCCGTTTTACACTCCGTCGTTTAATTAAAACCCACCATATTTAAATTAGTACAGGAAAGGGACCAAATGCAGACCCATATTTTGATTTTTACATGTCTCGTCTTTAAATTGAGTACCTTTTAGAATACATTCTTTGGTATGTTTTAAAATAGTCCACATGACAAATGTTAGTAAATATTTGAGCATAGTCTTCAAATTCATTTTCTACTAAAAAATTACAAAAACTGTCACTGAGGAAATGTTAGCGAAAGTAGGTCCCTGTTAAGAATATACAGGAAAATTCCCAGAAAAGCCCATGAAAATTAAAGAGAATATGAAAGAGTTTTACTTTAAAATTTGACCATGTAGTGTAAACAGTTTAGCTTCTTTGACATTCGTAATATTTGATAATTAACCATATAAGAAAAAAATGAACAGTTCCTACGCTAATAAGTTTCTTCCTCTAAAGAAAAAAAATAAACACTTTTTTAAATAAGGTTTCTACTTGTTTTGACCATCAGAAATAACATTTCAAATCATTTTTAAAAAAATGATGAGTTATTAATATGAATTATGGGATCCGAAAGCCAAGGGGTACTTAGAGCCTCTATGACTTGGAAGTTTCAGGCATTTAAAAAGAACTAGTGATCGCCCACTTGTCGAAATTCGACCGTAATTCATTAAGTTATTTGGTTTCTTTTGTAAAAGAGCAATTATCATTGCATATATATACACTTTAAATTTGTTCTATTGCGTTTTGCGAGCATAGATGTATTATATACTGTACGTCGTTGGCTGCAAGAGTGTACCAATTGCCTTAATTCACTGCAATACCTATAAAAATAAAATTTAGTGTAACAATTGAAAAGGCACAATTACCAGCTCTTATTTGTATTTATTTTTTGGTACATTTCACTGTCGGTTTTTTTTTAACATTATTATTGGTAGGTACATTTTTAATGGTACCATTAACTTTTGAAAACGAAACCGTATTTCGATCAAACGGTTACTCAGAATCAACTGTACTGATTATTACAGCTACATAGTTTCAACTGAATCATTATAACTCCGTATGTGTTAATCATGACTTACTTTAACAAGCATTCAAATTTCTTTATTTTGATCTTCAACTCTCTGACAATGAATTTTCATTGCAATGAATAACTGAACAAAAGGATTATTGCGTTTCAACTAGAGAGATCTCGCACATTATATTGTTATTGCGTGTTTGTCATGTTGTAGTCATTGGATCTGATCTATGATTTTAAAAAACTTCATATATTTTAAAATGATACACTCAACTTGTGAATGTATCCGAAATTTTAGCTTCTGAACTAACTGTAACAAGTGATGAATTGTCATTACGAAATGTAATAATTTCTTTCCTTTCTTTTTATCGATGGTTCATTTGAATTTAGTCCATCATACAATGATTTAAAATTTTCATTTTGACTTAAGGCCGGTAATACTGCTTTACCCTAATGACAACATGAAGTCAACGCAGTCCTTTCACCTGAAATGACTTCTGATTCTAAATGTTTTGCATTGCAAAACATGCATTGTAAATGTATTAACCAACTATTAAAATTTCTTGGAATGACATTTAGTGCGCATTTAAACGTATCCACCAAATTTTTTTCATTTTCATTATTTAAATTTGATCTATTATCTTTTAAATCTATTAAATTTAACGCAAGTAGTTATCCCTTCTTCCTTTTAAATAAAAAATGTACTATTCACTTTTTTTAACTACCAATCGAAGTTACTTTTTGACAGAAACCATTAGGCGAGACTAAAGTCAATAAATTATCTGTTAGGATGTCGCAGTCTCTATAATACACAAAATATTCCTTTTCGAAATATTCCTTTTATAAGTTCAAAGATTAATCTCTATTCTATTCGACTGTTTTATGTAACGTGAGACCATGGAGGAAGGAAATATATGGAGACGACGGAAGAGACCTTCACCACGCATTGAAGTGAAGCAGGGTTAGGAGGAGTGGAGGGGGGGGGCATGGCCGGAGTGGAGGGGGCATGACCGCTTCCATACAGACACGGGGAATATGTACAAAAACCTCAAGGGGCCTCTAGGATAAAGGTGAGGCCGCAATCTGGTGATGGATTATTATGTAACTCGATATGACAAATAAAAAATGAAGAATAAAATTTTTTGATATTCTGCTTAGTTTTCGAGATATTCCGTCCCAAATGTGAAATGGTATTGGTTGAAATTCAGAAGAAAACATTTGTCAAAGTCAAATTTGATGATGGATTCTTATTTAAAAAGACGAGGCAAATGGAAAATAAAGAATAAAAATTTTCGATATCTCACCTAGTTCTAGAGATATACTGTATCAAAAGTGAGGTTAAAATGGAGAAGAAAAATTTCACAAAAGTCAAATTTAATGATCGATTCTTATGTAACACGACGAGACAAATCGAAAATAAAGAATAAAATTTTTCGATATCTTGCTTAGTTTTCGGGATATACTGGGAACATCGCAATGTTTGGAAGCGCAATACCGCTGCTGCCGCCATGCGGGAGAGTTTAGAGCCTGCTTCACCGATTTAACATCACTTCTCCTCCATATATTTCCTTCCTCCATGCGTGAGACCACATATTATCTGGCAGAATCGCTGTGTTCCTTTTTTTTTAAAATAAATTCAATCAAAATCTCTAATCTATGCAACTGCTTTGTTAAACCAAAGACCACAGAGTATCTTAATGCTGGACACGTCAATTTATTGGCTCCGATCCGATCCCATTTCATGCACACACACGCGCGCGAATTTATTTTTTATTTAATACTGTATTTTAACACATATATATTAGTAGTGTGGTTTGGCCGGTACAGGCTCAAAAGATACATTGTATCAATCTATTGTTCTATTGTTCTCCCCCCTCCCACCTGTCAATCATTTTCAACACCTCTATTGTTCTCCCCCCTCCCCCCACTTGACCTTGAGGGCCACTTGGCTAACCTCAGTTTCCGCCTTATTGTTCTCTCCCCCACCCACCTGTCATCATTTTCACACCTATTGTTCTCTCCCCCTCCCACCTGTCATTCATTTTCACACCTACTCTCCCCCTACTATTGCTCTTTTGCCAGGCCAATTGTTTGAACACCTCCTTTTCCCTTCACTACCCTCAACTTCCCT